>JAUBOD010000208.1:682077-705722 GCA_032353885.1 Nothura maculosa | reverse complement strand
TGTTGGCATATTTTCTTTGCCATTTAACAACAGAATTAATGAGGTGAGAATAATACTCAGCCTCATGGCTAAACTATTTCCTTAATTGAAACGAGGATATCTAACAGGACTTTCCTAAAGATCAGGCCCAAATGTAACCAATGTAACTTTAGCACTGATCTGTGCTAGCAGTAGCATCTTAGCCTTGATGGATCTGCCTTCTCCTGTGTTTCCTTTGTTTTTGCTTTTCATGGCCTTATGAAAGGCTATTCAGGAAGGAGAAATTCAGTTCATTGTTCCAGCCTTAGCATACAAGACAAAAAAAAAAAAAAATGTTGTGCCATAAAGCTCCAAAAGGAAAAGTAAAAACATACAGAAATGTAACTGCAGAATGTTTTGCCAAATTGTCACAGCAAGAAAACCCCTAGACATACAGGGAGATTTTATGAGACTGGAGGTCCTGGGTTTTCTGAATGGGGTAAACTTGATATTGTAGTTTACTTCAGTTTTTGAAACTAGCAAACACAAATAGACTGAAGCTGTTTCAGTTGGAGAGAATAGTTGATATTTTTGCCAGTGATGACTGGAAGTCTTTGATTTGTGTTCAGTTAGCAGCTGTGGCAGGGTTAAGTGCAGGTTCCATTTTTGTGTCAGTAAAATGATAGAAAGGTGGCTTTTGCAAATAAACCACAGGTAGATTTGAGAAAATAATACTGAGTACCCAAGCTTCAACTCTTAGCAGGGTTAAGATGACTCAGAGGATCAATTCGAAAGAACAGTTTTCAAGACAAATGTGTTCCCAGATAAATAGCGCTGCAATGGAAGGATAGAGACTACGATTAAATGCCCTTCCTTTCTAGTTAGCAGCTGAGCTCAGTCCATGCAGGTAATGAAAGAAAAACACATTTTTTTGTGTATTTTTATTAGTCTCTAGTAAATGAGTTAGCATCCATGCAGTTTATAATGTTTGAAAAATTGCAAATCCTCAAATACCAGCCTGTTTAGTATGTGCAGTCTCTAATTTGGAGCTCTTTATGAGCCATCTGTCCTGAAAGGCTGCAAAGAGAATAGGTTGTGGACTTTGAATCCCACTCCTTTTCTTAGAAGCCCTCCCAGGAAGGGGTAGTTTGTTAGCATGGCACTTAGGGAGCTCTCGTTTTGCTGTCTCTTGTGCATGATTTCCACCTAAATTAAAAAGAAAAGTGATGGAGGGGTGGTTGGAAGCAGCAGAGACACTCTGCATTTTATCTTGCATATCTGCAAAATTATCTGAAGATGGGAGCTTGGAAGGAACTTAGCACCATTTCTTCTTCACTTGTATCCAGATGAAGACAAACGCTGGCTTTTTGATTCCCTCATCATATCTTTCTTTTCTTTCTAATGACTGCAGCCATTACCACACAAAAACAGTCAATTCATGCTACCTTTAAACCACATAACCAGTTTTACAAATGGAGTAAGAAATGTATCCCTGAGGTGGTGATGTGCATCTTGAAGGAGGCAGAGCCTTAAGGCTGTAAAATAAGTTGTCTTACTGATGTTATTGCACCGAAGGTAACTTTACCAGTACAAAAGCATGGATTATGTTTGGTGGATAACGATTCAGGAGAAGGATAAAATGTCAGTAAGTTGTAATTAGTCAAGAACCTAGATCACAGCTTGTGTTGGAGCTTAGCACCATGTCTGTAGTGGCTGCAGATGCAGGGTGATCCTCTAATATGTAGGGCATCCTGTTATTCTCCAAGGTTTTGTATGCCATATTCCCATGTGCATTTTCATTGACATGATAATGGCAGTCTTGATCCCAGGGACAGCTCTTGGTCTGCATCGTCTTGTTCTATATTAGATGGGAACCAGTTTCCAAATCACCAATTTTTAAATCAATCTGTCATCTAGGCTGTGGTAAGGTTTTCAAGGAACAAACCATATTTGTGGTGTTTTATGTGACTTCCACCCAGCTGCCCTGCCTCACCAGCTGCTGCTTGGATGCAACCAACAGCTTAGTTTTTGGCTATAGGCCTTTCCCAGCTAAGGCTTCCTTGTTTCCTCTTTATGAGGAAAGGCAAGCAGTAGAGAGGGAGACAGGATCCCAGAGATCTTGTAGGTAGGGCACAGAGATTGAGAAATGAAAGTGGTCATCCTCAGTCCAGTCTACCAGACTGGCTCGCTATATATGCGACACTGTCTCGATTTTTCTTTCTTTTATCAGTAGTTGGCTGTATCTGCCTTCCAAGCCCAAGCTCCCATACCATATGCTGCCAGTCCTGTCTTCTGTTTGCATGAAGCACGGAAACCTGGCCAAAGACATCCATCACCATTAGCTCACTTTCAAATTCTGTTTCACACAGTCGACCTGTTAGAATTTAATTGACTCTTCCAATCAGCTATTCGGGTGGCTAGGTTGTTTTAGAAAGGATGGAAGCTGGGGAGTAGGACTCTGGTTGTATTATTGAATCAAAAAAAATGAGATAAAGCACATACCACTTTTATTTCTGTAGGCTATCTTGCAGTTCTTTAAAATTAGGTATCCAAAGACTGTATGGTTGAACATATGGCTTTGAGTCAAATCTTTCTTCAGATCTGTGTTCTTTGCAGGGTTTTTGCCTGAATACAAATTTCAGGATTTGACCTATTTATTTCATAAGCATGCTGACAAGATAAGGAATGCGGATGGGAACTTTCTTGTTGTACTTGGATAATATTTACCAAGTGTTGCCAATTCGCAGTGCTGGGCAATAAAAGTTTCACTTTCATCATGTAAGCTCAAACTGTATTATCTAGGTCATGAGACTTCTGAAGCTTTAAAAACCATTGGATATTTGAGCTTGCTTGTAAAGGTTCTCTCCCAATCAAAGAATAGTTGTCTGTGGTCTGTTTCAATCTGGACCACTTCACTGTGGAGTTGTTTTATGACCTTTGTGTTTGTCTAGGTAAACCACTGTAGTTCATCATGATTCCCCATCTGTTGGCCAGTTGATCTGGCCATTTTGGTCATTGCCATCGCAAAGATCTCTCTACTACTTCTTTCTCCTCTCCTTTTATCAAATGAGAGCTGTCTTATTCTTACATCAGGAGATACAGGGACCATGGCTTGATTCACAGAAACTGGCCTCGCAGTCATCTCTCTTCTTTGTCCCAGTGCATTAATCATGAATGTAAAATTTTATGAATAGATGGCTATTTGTAAGGATATTCCTTGCCTCCTACTGCAGGTCTTAGGAATCATAATATCTTCCTGCAGAAATAAGTGATCACTTTGCCCACTGATGTGAGTGAGCAATTGACCAAACAGGGAAGCTGAGTGAAGAAATAGGGCTTCAGGCTTGATTCCCTTATTTCCCCTAATACCCTCCCAATTCAGAGGAGCCACACCCTCTAAAGGGAGCTGGAATCCTAACAAGGTTAGGCTGTCAGCAGTCCTAAGAAAGCCATTTAGTTTCATCTGTTGGATGTCCTGCCTCATCTCATATTAACTTTTGCCTAAAATACAGAAAGCAAAACAACAGCAAAAGAAAAACAAACAAACAAAAAAAAAAAAAAGAAGTTGAAATTGTAACATTAATATCCTCCTTATTCTTTATTCCTTCTGCCCCCCTTATGCTAAAGAATTAGTCCTGGAAGGACTTCAGCCTTCTTTATAGCATCCCTTTCCAATAATCAAGCTTCCATTTGGCATTAGGAGCTCTGATCTATCCTACATGATACAGATTTGGCAAGATGCCTGGCTGATACCTTGTTGCCAAGCAGCTTACAGTAAGTAAATTTCACAACATACACAACAAATACACAGTCAGGTAAGTTCTCACTTAGAGGCCCATCCTGGTCTTTGTTCAAAAAAAAATTCCATCTTGTCTGAGGTTGCATGTTGCCTTTGAATGGGAAGAGTAGCAGAAAAAAAAAAATGTCTGTTTTTAGGATTGGAGCAGCTCTGGGCCATCCAAGGGTAGAGGCACTCACTTTGAGTGTTTAGAAATGGACACAGTGCACTAGATACTGATAGCTCCTAGCAGCAGATCGTGAAGAGACACAAATTGAGCTAGATACAGAGGCTGTCAAGGAAAAGGGGTGGCTTCTGGGTGAATTTATTTAATAGTATGCCCTATGCATATGTAAAATTTGATTCTTTGAACTGCTCTATGGTGGAGAAGTCCAAGTGATGTAAATAGTAGAGAACGTACCTGCAGCCTACAAGGCCTTTGAGCTATTTATTCTCTTTAGCTTCTGCTTCCTGCAAAATTCTGGCAAATTGTCTCCCTTTGCCTCTGCTTTCTGACCTGCAACACGGAGACCGTGCTGTTGGCCTCCCTTATGCACCATATGTTGAGAAGTCCTGCGTTGCTCCTTGCTCTTACCATCATTTATATTCTGATTGTTCCTTAGCAAGAGGAGCTTTATAAGAAAGCCATTATAATCTGCACAGAAGTACCTTAATTTGGGTAATTTTCATGAGAAATGTGAGCATGGGTTTCCCGTGTTGCAGTGTTCATGTACTATTCATGTTCATGCACTATTCATGTTTATTATATTACAATGTGGATTTTCTACTCTCATTCAGAATATTAGGAAAACTCTTGCAGTAAAATTGGAAGAGCCTTTTGCTGGAGTCCAGTCACAACTCAAAAGCCACATTACACTTGCTTTGCAAAAATACTGCAGTTTAAAAAAAAAAAATGAAATTTGTAAACTACAGAAATAAACCGTTAGAGAATCCATGCACTGTTTGTGCTTTTGTCTGCTTGCAGTCCTGTATCGCCTTGTCCAATTTGGGAGGACTAGCCAACCTTTCCTCAAGGTGCTCATTTTGTCTGGTACAGAAATTTCCTGCTTTATTTGCAGTACACTGATGTTATATAATTTCATTGAATTAGTTATATAGATTTAAAAATGATAATAAACCCTAGCTATATTAAATTCTATTACAATACCATAAGTAAACATAATGAAAAGGCAGTTAATCTGTTTCTACCAACACAATACTTCTGAGCAAGCCTTGTTATAACACTCTGAAACACTCAAATACTATTTATGCTTAAGGGTAGGCTATAGTTTTTAAAACAAACATGCTGTAGGCAAGAGCAAGTTCAGATGACTAACTTTGTCAAAAGCCTTTTTACCCCTTGCACTTCTGTGTCTGCTAGGCTTGGGTTAATTGGATGGTGGCAAGTTGATATGTGTGATCACCTTTCCTGTCACACAGCAAAGTGTCCTTTCCTTAATGCCATCCTCCTGACAGGCCCTCATTTTTCTATGGTTATGGATTGAGACAGGCAGCTCTGATTGCTATTATGGAGCGTATGATGTATGTTGTGCCTTCAGCCCACAGACATCTCAAATTGTACAAACTCTCTTGATAAGGAAGCCTAGTCGTTAAAGCACACAGTTTATTCCAGGCTGCCTGTAAGTATCAGATCTATTATGTTGTATTTTGTGTAACTGCCACTGTAGCTTTTGTCAGCGTAAATTGTTGGCAGCGTTACACGGTGGATTAAACCTCCAGTGGAGGCATTGTGAGATGGATGAAGATATTTTCTCCTGGAAGACCTCTGCTTCTGAGCAGGTTGCTTGTTCTTGTGCCCTTCCAAAATCCGACTTGCTACTGCAATCTTTTCCTTGATTTCCTTCCTCCATTGACTGGATGTGACATTTTTAGGAGATGGTGACATTCTTGTCTGAGGAGAGAGCTGCACAGCAGCACTAACAAACAAATATAAAGGCTTGTTTTTAATCAGCTGATTTGTGTACTGAGGGAGAAGAGTAACAGCCTGGGGATGCTTTATGCGCTTCAGTGCAACACAGGGTATGGTTTGGCTCAGTCCTTTAAAAAATTGAAGCCATCTTCAGCAGTCAGCACTTCCTACTGCAGTTCAGAATTGTGTCAAAAACTATTATTTCACAGCATTTTCCAGGTTGTGGTGTTAGTATCTTAATCCTGGTTGTGGTTATAATTTATACTTGGTAGGTTTTAACAAGGCATATTGTAAACTGGGAAAAGAAATTACCATGGAAATAGTATATTTGCTAATGAAGCGGTAGACAAGTATCACTTTCATGATTCATTTTGTGTTGTGCTTAAGAAATGCCTCCTTTTCAGGCATACTGCAAACTTGTGTTACAATTTTCACTTGCATTTTGATATCCCTGGAAGAGAGGGATTAGGTCTCATGGCTGAAGCTTCTCTAGCTGTTTAACAACAATTGTTTCCCACAAATTGTGTCTTCTAAGCACACCTGAATATATTTTGTGTTACCCCTTGCCATCTGGTCGGTGACTGGCAGTATTCTGATGGTCTCAGTATATCTGGAGGTCTCACTAGTAACAGGGCTCCACTATGGCAGATCACATACAAGTCTATGCGAAGTCTATGACTTCATAGACTAAAGAGATAAAAGAGATGGATGGAAAGAAGCAGAAGGGGCTTGTTCAAGGTCACATAACAGAGCAGCAATAAAAGCAAGAGATGAATTTGTTCTGTCTTTCAATCATGTGCTCTCATTAGACTAGATGATGTCTTTGTGAGAGAGTTAGCATTAGAAAGATTTCAAATAGAGTTAATGCTGTCAACCTATGAGCTCTATGGAAACATCAGGTGCCAAATTAATTTTCAAGTGTAATTCTGTTGTCATTGTATATTCATTTTATCTAAAAGCTTACAGTGATGTGTAAAGCTCTCACCAGATGTGGCGATTCTGGGTGGAAAAAACGCAACTTCTGTATCTCATATGTGCAGCTCGTTGAGTGAAATACTTCATGTGTGGTATACTGTTGATTACACCAGATCCTAATGGAATTGTCACACAAGTGGGCCTCTTGTCCATTTCTTGGCTTGACTTTAAGATCAGTTTATCTTTGAAATATGCTTTTACTTGATAAAAGGCAAAGACTGAAAGAGGGAAGGACGAAGGGAGAGCAGGAGGGAGAAGATGAAAGTAAAATGGCTTTCATGCAGGAACAGCCCTTTCACATACGACTGGTTACTCAGTATTTCTGTGATGTTGTAAGATGTTTAGTCAAAAAACCTCTCAAGAACAGAAAAAACAAGGCATGCATAAGTACTGCTATATTGTTGTATTACAGTCTTATGCATGATGGGTTATAAAATAAAGTATGATCTAATACTGTGTTAACAAATGCTAAATGGCACATAGTGAAGGGCAATCTGGATAGCTTGGTAAGCTCCAAATAAGGAAATTGTGTACCAATATAACACCATGGCTCTCGAAACAAAGAGTAGAGATGATCTTTCAATATGAGAGTCCTCCTAGAAAGCAGACCTGAACAAGACTGTCAGTCATGGTGAATAAGCCTCTAAGTGTGAGCTCCCATTGTAAGAATATGGCTAAAGGACAAACAGTAATCTGGAACATATATACCAAAGGGAGTGTTTATTTTTTGTAAACCAATGTTACAAATTCCTGGTGTCTGCATTTCAAGATGCTGAAGGAGTTTCAAGAGCCACAAGAAAGATCAAATTAAGGACTAGGAAACTAGCTTCTCAATGAAAAGTTCACATATCTTAGTTGCTTTACCTTATGCTCTGAAAGGCTGGGAGAAGTTTGCAGTAATAGAAACATAAACTTTGAACCTTTAAATAGTCCCCACTTCCTTTGGGCCAAGGCAGGGCTCAGTATGACAGCCTGAACAGAAAGAACTGTCAGGGAAATTTGAACTTGATCATAGACATACAGGGCATTTATAGAAGCACAATGCTACATGGCTTGTCATTATAGGATGTAGCAATCTATAACTTCTTGCTCAGCAGGTCCTTAAAGCCACATAGTTGTAGGCAGTAGCTTGTTATAGGCTTTTCTCCTGTGAGTTTGTCTATTAATTCAATGTATTGTGGGTATCTCAAACATCTTGTGATCCCGAGTGGCATAATGCAGTTATGTGCTCTCTCACAGAGTACTTGCTTTGCTTAGACTTACTACCAAATGATTTTATTACATATTCATAGCTTCTTGAATAATAAAAAAGCAAGGCTAATTGTTCCTGATTCTCAGGGCTTTTTGAGAATTTATATGTTTTTATGTATTTGTGTTGTGCTTTTTTTTTTTTTTTTGACTTTTTCAATTTTTTCAGTTTCTTTTCAGAGAGGCTAGAGAGTAATGCTGAGGAATAAAAATCAAAGGTGCACTATTGACTTAAAAAGGGATTTTCCTTTTGTACACTGTTCTTTTTCTTTATTATTCTGGATATTCTGCTTTCCTTTTCGACCATGTTCAAAACAGGGCCAATCTCATCAGAGAAATAGGTTTTTTTTTTAATAGTTTTCTTTTCCTCAACTGTAAACGTTTAGATTGCGAATGAGTGTTGTTCTAAAATATATCCTCTAGTTCAACAATGAATCAATTCAGAGAAGGTATATAGCCTCATTTAACATTATAGAGCAGACTAGATTATCACAATTGTCCTTTTTAACCTTATAAATTATGTATCTGCGAGAACTGCTATTTATTTTGTCCTGTATGTCTACCATTCTCTTTGATAAATGGTTATGTAACTAGGATTTAGTGGATTTGGTTCAGCAACTTGAAGAAGTAGTAACAAGCAGTATATAGCAAAAGATGACTTACTGCTTCTTGTAATCTCTCTCTCTCAAACACACACACATCCCAAAAGGCCCAAATTAGCTGACTTGTGTATTTTCTGCCTTCCTAAAACCATTATCTCTTGTTTCAACACAACTATAAAATGTTGGAAAGCCTGGTCAAAAAACTTCAAAGTCAAATGAACTTCAATATCTATCATTTATTTGACAAGCTGTGCTCCTTTTGTTGTATTTAATTTACTGGACTGACTTTACTGACCATTGACCATGGCTTCCCAGCCATCATTTGGATAAAGGAAGAGTGCAGCCAGTACTGCCCTTTTGCACAACTGTTTTATTTAAAATATTTTAAAATCTGATTTCAGACTTACCTCCAAGTGTAATGGCACTGACAAAATGACAGTATTTGTGACCAGAGTGCAGTATGAATAAACACCTTGTGTTTGGTACTGAACACGGCTTCTAATTTCCACTCATGGAGTTCTAGCTGGAGGAACATTTCACGTTGTAGTAATTAGTGTGTGTATCCTCTGTGGAATACCCATCTCTGCTGTCACTTCTGCTTCATGCCTCGCTACAGTTAGTGTTTTTGTGCAAAGTCCCCCAAACCACAGACAGTGATCTGCCAGCTGGGCTCCAATCCAGCAGCAAGTGTGAGGCAAAACAAAAAGAATTCTCAAAAAAAAAAAAAAAAAAAATCAAGCAACGATATTAATATGGAGAAAATTCCAGAGAGGGAGGAAAAAAAAAAGTTCAGTCTTTTTTTTTTTTTTTTGCTGATCTAAGAGAAGGCTGTGAAGAAAGTGAAGAAAGAAACAATTCTAGGAAGATCAGTGCTTGAGGTCCTAAGAAGATAAAGCGATTTTCTTGACCTTGGAGGATGGCAGAGCTGACGTGTGGTGTGTGCATGTGGTATGTATGTGCAGGGGAGAAGGAAAAAAAAATAAAGTTAACAAAGCCTTTCTAGGGGGAGAAATGGCTCGATATTTAGTAATGGTATTACTAAAGCAGTTTGCATTGCATTGAAATCAGAGCAGCCAAATCAGCAGTGGTCTTCAGGAAGCAGTATTGGCCAGGGGTATTGGCTGCCAGGTTTTAGCTGATCTCTAGTCATGCTGGAACCAGCTAAGGCAGAAGGAGGAGACAATCTGCACAGTTGTGACTGCTAACGAATGATGTAGTAAAATGTGTGAGGGAGCACAGTTTTCCAGACATACCAGTAAGATCAGTTATGCTTTAGATATACTTCTTTCCCCTGCTTTGTTTTTAGGAAAAAAAATGGAGCAAACCAAAAATATTGGGAGAAAGCCTGCTTCCATTTGCAACAGCAAGAATCCTGAGTTACTTTGACAGAATTACTATTGATTCACCTTGATGCAGCTGAGTCTAGGATTTGTCCTCTTGCCTGGGGTTGTCTCTCTTGATTTTTGAAATGAAGTGCTTTCCATACTCAGGGAACAGCTGTATACTTTTAGTCTGTGTGATTTGAATTTTAGATTAAGGAGAAGTCCCAAAGGTAAAGCCCTTCAGAGAACACAGAGTGCTTGTGGCTGTTCATGTGTGTGTCTTCTCTCACATAATCCAACTGCTCATCTTAGAAAATCACTGGTGTATTCACTTCATTATTTATAAATAAAATAGTTCTCAGTTTTCCATGATATGTTGCCAGCACTTTATTGTCACTTGGAGGTCTGAAGGAGGTTAGTCAAGGCCAACAGCTGACCAATGCTTGGAAGGTGGCTGGAACAGCCCGGGGAATACTGATGTAGAGAGGGAAAAATGCAGAGGGTTTCCTAAAATTCTCTTGATATCTGTGGAGTTGCATCTTGTGCACTCTGCGTGGCTGTGTATTCAGTCTTCCTTTTGCCTTATGATTAGGAGTTCTTGTTTGTGGGGGTCTTTTTTTTTTTTTTTTTTTTTTCCTTAACTACAAAATAAGCACTACACATAGTGCCTCAGAAGTAAATCTTTCTTTGTCACAGAATTGCTGGTCTAGTTAATATCTCTGTTTGCAACGTGAAAAGAAAATCTACTAAATGAGTATTTGGTGAAGGGAATGAAAGAGGTCACATTTGTCATGACTAAGCATTAAACTTCAACAGTAAAGCTTGTCTTTCAAATTTAGGAGGAAGTAAAGTCTTTGTAAAAGCTGCTTTTAATGAAGTGTTGTAGTGCAGGAAACTGTGGAAATGAAGAGATCTTGACATTAAATCCTAGATTTACCTCCAGCGTCCACAGTCACTATTCTTTGCTGTAGTTTTCTTTTCCTGTTTTACTTTTTAATTTCTTTTTTTCCTGACAGAAATGTGCAAGCTAGTTGTTGCTTTTTTTTTTTTCCCATAGAGTCTGGTACCCTAGAGATATAAAGTATTATAAATAAGCTATATCTCAAAGTCTGTATGCGGAGTTTGGCTTCAATAGCCTTGCTTTCAGGGAATTGTGTTATATTGTGTTTTATCCTCCTAATTGGAACAGAGCCATTCTCATGACAAGCTACTACTCAATCCAACTTGGAGTATCAAAGTCTAGTACAAAGTCGTGCTTCTGCAGAACTCCTTTCACAGAGTCCTTGGGAGGTCTGCCTGAGGAAGGGCTGAGCAGAGCTGCAGCAGGGCTTCAATCAGACTCTGGCTTATTTTCACGCATATTTTTGCATTTCTCAATTGCCACAAAGTGCTTTACTGCTTTGAGAAGAGCAGTACTTTCTTGGCTCAGGGAGGGGTGGCTGTCCACATAGGATGGTAAGGGCAGCAGTTTGCTCGTTCCCCTCCTTTCTGCAGCAGATTGAAGCCCACGGGCTATTCACAGTCCTCCTCTGTCCCAGTTTACCCTCTTATCCATGAGTTACTAGAGGCCCTTTAAATAGGATTGTTGCTTCAAGCCTGGGGAAACTGAATATATAGTAAAGGGCACTTATCTCCTCTTCCTCAAAGGGAAGATCAGAAAGGTTTCTCCTTCTGCAGGGGAGATTAGCAAAGCTTCCCTACATCCTTTCCCCACCTGCAAATTTTTGTCACTGCTTCATTAAGCCTGTAGGGCTCAAAGGTATGGAGCTTTCTCTCCGGTGAGTGCTTCTTAATCCCTTTTTCCACTGTGGCGGATGAGAATCTGTTCTATTAGACAAGACTGAGCTCTTCATCTTGCCTGCTTGCTCTGTGCCTGCTCCAGGGTGGACTTTCCTCGGAGCTGCCCCTCTGCTAGTTTGCAAAAGGACATAGAAAAGAAGGGGTTTGATGCCCGGGACAGCACCTCGAAAAGCCACCTGGAGTCAGTAACCAGATTACCCAGTCTATAAGCATTCTTAGAGCCATGACATATAGGAAAAATTAATCACTTATTCTTTACTAATTACGGTGCTACATGGTTGCCAGCAAAAGATTCACTAATTCAGTATTGCCAGATCCCTTACTTCATCCGTCAAGAAAATGGCAAAGCTGTGCCAGCAAAAGCTTTGTGTGAAACAGATCTCTGCAGTGAAAACCCCTTTGTTTTTGGGGTAGTGTAAGAAAAGAAAGGTTGTTTTCAAATGATATCTGAATGCATTTGTCTGCTGGGAGCAGCAGCCACTTATCCAGTGATTATTGATATCATGTAGCATAATAATGTGGAAGTGTATGAGACTGTTGCTATCCACTGTATGTTCTAATTTACCAGGGTAAAAAGAGAGAAATGATTCTCGTCACAGTGCAAAGTTTGAAGTAGCTGAAGCACAGTCCAGTTTTCTTTATGACCTCTCCAGCTTCAGGACTGTTTGTCTTTCTTTCAAGCTAGTAACAGTAGTCATGAAAAGCCAAGTGTTGCAGAAGAACAGGGAGAATAGTACGGGAGGTTGGGAGGAGACACATTCAAAAGAGATGTTTAAGTTGTTAGGAACTGAGGAAAAGGAACCTTTTCTTGATGAGGACTTAAAGATGCATTCTAGTTGATTCTGATTAACATGCATGTTCCCAGTGATGAGAATTTCAGGTACCTTTAAATTACTATTAATAAATGTGGATTTCTAACCTGGAGGTACTCTGAATATGTATTTTACAATAAAGTCACCGAATCTGGCCGTTGCTTGTACAGGAAACAGATAAAGGAGGAGATA
The DNA here is from genome assembly GCA_032353885.1 of Nothura maculosa. NCBI lineage: Eukaryota > Metazoa > Chordata > Aves > Tinamiformes > Tinamidae > Nothura > Nothura maculosa. Next base: position 693,105 of record JAUBOD010000208.1, on the reverse strand, counting down.
CAGGAAGAACTGTGGCTGGTGTAACCGGCTTTGCCTGTGCTTCGCTTTCTGCCAGCGATTGGTAGAATATTTAGGGAAAGTTTAATAGAGGACTGCTTAGTGGTTAGGCATTGCTTAGGGTGAGATGTAGATAAGTAAGGGACTGAAGCTACCCATCTTCCTCAAAAGACTGATGTGATTTCCATTTGGTTTAGGAGAAGTTAGTTTCTTGCAAATGTCCAAAAAAAGGCTGAACATTTAGATGTTTTGCTGCCTTGGACTCTCTTTCTTCTAACTGGCCTCTTGCTGGCACACATAATTATGTGCTTTGGGATGGGGGCTGTCCATTTGCTACTGTTTCTTTGCTTGTGAAAGAGTTGTTTGGATACAGCCTGCTTGTGGCAGCATTTCAAATGGCAGTTAACAAGTAGCTACTGATCAGTAGGGTTGTTGTCTAAATAATTATTTATCCTGATCTCCTTAATTTTATAGCTTGATTTCTCATTTGTCCCCTCTGATGTTTGAAGGAAGCAAATGAGTCACTGTGCTCAGGTGGTTGCTGTAAAGAAGAGTGCAAAAACCAATATTTGCATTGAAGCGAAGCCAATGAAATGTGTCCTCACACAACACAAAAATGATGCCTCTGTGTGTTCTTGAGTGCCATCTACTGACACAAATACCCACTAGAGATTTATAGGCCAATCACATTCCCCTAAAAGGCAGCGTTTTACAAGCAATTGTTTCTTGCTTGTTTCATTTCAGGAACAAGGCAAGATTGGTGTAGTCTTCAATATCGGCACAGTGGATATCTCTATTAAAGAGGAAAGCACACCTGTAAATGACGGCAAATACCACGTGGTGCGCTTTACCAGAAATGGTGGCAATGCCACACTTCAGGTCGACAGTTGGCCAGTGAATGAACATTACCCAACAGGTATGTGTTTCTTTTTTCTTTCTTTCTTTCTTATCTATGTGTATCATCAAAATAAGGTTTAACAGCTAATCATAAAACACTGTGTACTCTATAAATCTTCATAGATTCATCTCAACAATAAATAGAGTGGCCTGGTGGTGCATCCATCTGTCTGTTGAAAACCACAGGAATGGATCTAGTATCTCCTGTATATAGTAACAGCAGAGAATGCAGACTATGTGACATGATGCACATAAATCCTCCTATGTCTGAGGTCTCTAAGTGAATCCTACTTCTGCAGAGAGTCATAGACCTATGCAACAACAAACTTAGTTTTGCTACTTGTGATATTTTCTAAATGTTTAGGTTAACAAATTTTGGACAGATCTTGTGAAAAGGGAAGTTGGCTCTGGTGTTACCTAAGATGCAACCCATATGCATACAGACTTAAAGTATTATGAATGTGGCAGCTTATGATACAGACATTCAAATAGAGCTTGTGTTTGCCTCATAATTTTTCATCACCTGAATTTATTTTCTAGATTTTCAGTATAAAGCTTGACATGTAGTTCAACTAAAAGCCATCAACTATGAGTTGATGTTAAGTCAAAACACAGTGGAGCAATTCAGTTTCTCTTTGGAAATCATAACCCCAAATCCATCAGGAATAGTGAACAAGTGGCTATTGTATCACTGTTTCATGTATTATCTTTACATTGACAAGTCTCAACCATATGATCTTAATATGTCACTTTGTCAGGAGATCAAACTAATTCCAAGTGGACAAAAAACAAGTGATTGCTCTATATGATGCTGGCAGTATGTAAGATAGATAAGGCTTGAGGATGTGAATGGTCACTAAAGGCAGGAGGAGGACAAGAATAGGATTCTAAAGATAATCATATTCTTCATCTTTGTATTTGGTTACCAAGATCAAATCATGACGATCTTTTGGTCCCCAGTCCAGCTTCTACTTCTTCCTTCCTAGAATACAAGTAACCTACCCTCGACAGAGGGAGGGTTATCTCATAAGCATGAGGCCATTTCCTAGTTTTCTCGGGGTTTTCCTTGAGCCACCTATCTTGAGATTATGAGAAATATCCACTGTTACACTTGATTTATTTCCTCAGACACTAATAAATTACATCCAAGTGGCTAACTTCATCTCTTCTACCCACTCCAAAACTGGTCAGGAAAGTTCTTCATGGCACCATTTTGTCCTGTGGTGTTCTCTACCTCGTATATGGTATGACACTCTCTCAGTGTTTTGGTGCTGTGTGTGCAATGGAGTGCATTTTAGTAATTATCATTACTTCTCTGAAATAACTGCTTTCTAAGAAACAAGTAACAGATAAGCTCAATTAGATTTAGGTCTGCTGTCCGCTGGCCAGAGAGGGTAGGATGACTGAGAGAGGCTCAAACTGATCATCCTTATTCTGCTCCTTGGATCCACTATTTTGTGAAAAATACTTCTGATTTAGTTGGCAGCCAATTATAGTCAGTTACAAAAATAAAAAGGTAACTTTCCTTCTTGTCTTACTGTAGTTATTTTTTAAAAAACACTTTCCTTCTTGTATTACTTACTGTAATAAGTCTCTGGTGTAAAGAAATTAGTTTTTGAGTTTTTTTTTTCCCTTACAAGAAAAAATAAATCTCACTCAGAGAATGCATCAGTACCCCCTGCTTGGTTAAAGATTTTCCTGTGGTTTTAAAAAAAAATCAGCATTAATCTTGCATTCTGAGCTGGTACTGGAAATATGCAGTTGTACCCCAAGGGAAAAGGATGTGTTTATATTCCAGACACCGTTTCCTTTCCAAACATATATTTCATTTTCTGGCTATTTGTAGATGTTGCTTCAGCCTGTCCCTATAAAAATAACGCCAATGGGATCATGCTTTGCACATGTGTGCTTGTGTTTCCCTTTTTTTTAATGGACTTTCAAGCCTATTAGCAGTTTTCAGTCATTTGAAATTTGACAAAGGAAGCAACAGTCTGAAAAAAAATATTTTACTTGCTTATAAGGTTTGAAACAACCTAACATTCATGGGGCATGTTTTTGCAGGCTATAATATAATACGAACTATTTCTCGTGTACTTGATTTCCTGCACAGAACTGCATCCTCATGTTGGCAGTCCTAACAAAATAGTCAAAATATATGTTCTTCATCGCATGTGATGAGATCTTCAGGCAGAAGGGCTGCTTTCTGAATAGCATTTCCATGCTCTGAGTTTTATTAGCTATTGAAAGATTATACATCGGCCTCATAACTACTTGCACAATTTGAAGTACAAATAAAACTGCAATGATCATTAAACAAGCAATGGGAAAGAATATTGCTTTTCCTTAAAACAGTCTTCAGTCTAGTTGAAATTACATGAAACAAGCCCAATGAGACTGAAAGACTTCAAAGCTGCATTTTTTTTTGCAAATTCATATAAAAGATAAGGAAGTGGAAGGAAAACAGAAGAGCAACAAACCTACAATTCAGGCATAGACTTTTTTTTTTAATAGCATCCAATTACATTTCAATCACTTGGAACATGGGCTCTATGCTTTCTTATGAGGAAAAGAGTTAAAAGTAAGGTGGAAAGGAAGGATTTGACTTGAAGCTAAAGTTGCCTGGGCTTTGGGACAGAAATAATCCTAGTCATTAGAGATGATTTCTCACTGTTTGTACCATTCCAATCCTGCTAGGCTTTCTTACTGGACAATAGGACTCCAAGCAGTCACCCACTGCAGAGATTTGAGACAAATATCCTGAGAAATAGCAAGTAGCTGTATGAACAGACTGTGGCAGCTATCAGCCAGGCATCTGTTATAACTCAGTTCAGTCAAAACCTTTATACTATAACCCCTTTTAAAGGATTTTTTTAAAGTTTATGATAAGGACATGGGCTTTTCCCAGAGACTCTGTTAATGGCCAGGTGCTTGATGCTTAATTTGTAATTTATTTCTCAGATTATGTACCTTTTGTTAACAAAATAAATAGATAAATAGAAAGAATAGGAATTTCTGTGCACTGAGGTACAGTTTCCCTGGATACCTCTCTTCTGCTCTCACATTTGCCCTTTTTGGTATAGGCCTTGATAACAAATGGAACTTGGTCAGGGTTACTCTCTTCCTTTTTTTATTCTTGTTGTTGACAGGACTCTTCCGTAAATTAATCTTTTTAGTGATTAATAAGGAGTTGTTCTGGAGTTAAATGGTTAAGATAGAACAGTTTGGGTAGAGGAAGCCCCTTGGCGTGCTTTTGTTTCAGAGTACAGTAGGCCTTAGCAAACTAGAGTCAATTTACAGGAGAAGACTTAAAATAGGGATCCTGGTATTTGGGGAAGAGTCAGGAATGCTCAAAAGTGTTAAAGTTCCTTTGTTGACATAGAACTGGGATACCTCAGTTCGCTAGGTTTTTGCAAGTCTTATGGAGCAAGTGTCTGTCTTTCTCCACCGTCTTTGCTGGCAAAGACAAACATCGTGCCCTACCAGGCCTGGAGTGTGCACTGAAACAGGCCTAACCCACCTGTTTGTTCGTCTGAGCACAGGCTACATTTTCTGCAGTAGGAAAAGAACAAAAAGTAGTTGAAAAGGAGCTGCAAAGCAGGAGAGTGTCAATGACACCAAAATAATGTCTAATTGGTGTAATATTTTAAAGGAGAAGGTAGAAGGAGAGGAGGTGAGAGGCAAGAAGAGGCTGTCATTTAACAAAAAAAAAACAGGCTTTAGCAAGAGAACTATAGTGTGGATTTTGTAGATACATATTTAAAAATAAGAAATGGGACAGCATTAAGCAACTGGACCATTATCAGAATTTATAGTTCACCCACCACAGATGTTATATTTTCCTCGTTATCATTCTCTTGAGTGATCTCTCAGCTTTCTTTTAGGAGTCCATGCCCTCTCAAATAACATTAATTTGCAGCCCTATGGCACTGAATAAAAGAAAAATAGAAATTTTCCATTTTTTTCCTCTGTCTGCTCTCTTAAATACACATTTGTGAGGAAGGTGGATTTTAGGAAGCTGGACAGTTGGCTGTGTATGGCAGGACACCAGTAACTTCATGATAGCGTGAGCAGGTACTGAGGCCCAACGGGAGCGTTTCCTTAAAACAAATTTGGTTCTAAGGCCCTGATTGCAGTTCTAAGGCATTTCGTCAGGCTAGTTCCTGCTAATTCCAAAAGGCTGGATATCCCTAAACAGTTGGAGCACATCTTCTATTTTCCTTTTATTGGAATGGAATCCAGTTTGTACTTTCTGGGAACGTTTCAGTAAAATAAAATGTAGCAGGCAGAGGGAGTCGGGAGGTATGGCCTGATTCAAATAAAATGCTCACATCACACATCTAAACGTAGCTTACAGCTCAAGCTGGTGAGAGAAGCTCTTTAATGTGTGTTAGACAGTCATTCTTTCTTTCTCATCTGCCATTGCATATAGGAAAGGTTTTCCAGAAACACTGATTAGAATAGCAGTGATCTTGATTCTCCCACCTATTTAAATTATTGAAAACACAGTATTTCTCTTGCCATCTTGCTAAAGAATTTTTTCCCCTCATTTACATGGTGGGAAGATATGGACTCAGTTTTTACCAGAGGTGATGTGAGGTGGGGAGAGATGCTGGTGGGGTTCCTATATGCTGCTTTCAGGAACTTTTTCAGTAAACACTGTCCCACTGGCCATCAGCTAGTCCCTTATCCCATTTGTTTCTCCTTTTGGTCCCTTCCCACAATGACAGAGAATGTTTAGCAAAGGTTACAAGTAGGGTACACCCTACAAATTTGTAGGGTACACCATACAAATGAAAGGTGGTAAGACATGAGCTCTAGAAGTAATATTGTGAAAATAATGTTTTTTTAAAAAAACATATTTTGTAGAAGATTCCTGAGAAAGTACTTTAGGGACAACTGAAATTATATATGCCGTGTATGATGACTTGCAAGATACTGTGAAATCTGTCTTACCTGTTTTAACTTTATTGAAAGCACACTGGTAATGGAAATGATTATTAGATAGAATATGTTGATCATCCCCCTTGACAGAATTGCCGTATACCTGGTTCCATTTTATCTTTCTCCTGTTAAATGTGTTCTGTGACTTACAAGATGCAAATTAGGATGTTTATTTCTGTACTGCTATTGAAGACCACTAGACACAAAGTCACAAGCATTTTCTGTCTACAGGACAAGTGCTGTCTCTGTCTCACTTTTGTGCTCTTTCCAAGATGCTAAACTAGAATATTGGTTACAGCCTAGTAAAGTCCAAAATGGTCTGAATCCTATTTTCCTCTTTACTCCCTACCCAAAGCTATTGCAGGGATTTTAGAATTGCAGTAATATAGTAGGTCTCAGAATTTCAACTGGGTCAGCTTCAGACATCTTACAGGACTTTATGGATAGCAGAATTGGAACATTAAGCTGTATTTTGGGAAAGGGACAGAGTACTGCAACTGTGGACTGCAAAGGATATTTTGTAAGTAAGGAATGGGATAGGGAGTGGGTGCATTTATGTAAGTGTTATGTTGACACTTTTCATCCAGTGATGGGCAAAGTTTTAAGTTTATTTTAAAAAAATAGCAATTGATTTCATTTTCAAAGAGGCTAGATGCCCACAACTCCTTCTGTCTTTGAAGAGTGTTGGTACTCAGCATCTCTAAAAATGCTCACAACAATTCAAACTGCTTTTAACAGAATTCTGACTAGTGAACTGAGTTCCGATGGTCTGCTATAAACAGGTCGTTTCATGTCCTACTCTGTCATTTATCACCTTTCTGTGATATTTCCAATTTCCTTCCACAAATGGCATGATTCTTTTGTTCAGTGAAGTCCATTTCCCACCTCGTCCCTCTACTTGAGGGACTCTGAGTAGGGTGGTGTTTCTTTTCTTCTTTCTCTTTGGCTTTCTTTAGTTTTTATCAGCAGCGTTTTCTTTTTCTCCCTCTGTGATTTCCCAGCTATGAGATAAATAGCCTTGTATCTTACAAGCTAAATACAATTACTGCTATCAAAACTGGAGTCTTTCTCTCCCTGTAAATGTCTCTTGGAAGCTGATAAGCTGTTCAAGGCAAACTGCAGGCTTCTGCCTAATCCTGAGATTAAACATAACCACCCAGAAGACAGCAAGAGATAATTTGGGGGGGAAGGGGGAGGAGGCGAATGGGGGGAAGGCAGGCAGGAGAGAAAGAGAGGAGGAGAAAGTGAGATCCTCTCCTGAGATATTAAGAGGACAAGCGCAAGGCTCAAGGTTATTTGTAAAGGAATTACACAAAACACACAAGAGCTTGTTATGATGAGGAATTTCCTGAGATAATACAGTGGTTGTTGTAGTTGTTAAAGACAAAATTTAACAGGGATTTGTCTGATATAAAGCAGAGGAGAGCTGTGGAAAACAGTTCCTAGCCACGACTGCTGTTTTTTATGTATTAGTCCCTGTTTTGTCCTTGAAATGGGAGATCTCACAAGTTTATGTCCAGAGTCTTTGCACATGTTGGCTTGAGTTAGTCACATTGGCTTTATGCTGTATATGGGAAGACAGTAAATTTCCCAAGAGTAAAGCAGGGGACAGGGTTAGCTTCTCTCTGCTTGGTGTTTTGCTACTGACTGACCATGTGAGCCAGGGCAACAGCTCTCCCATTTGTGAAATGCAGATAACACTAACTTGCCAGGAAATGTGCACCTTAATTGTGGCAGAGTACTGCATTATAGTTGCAACAGATTATAAGCAAGGCAAGATTCCTGAAGATGGATAGTCTTTTAGTCTAGTACAGTTGAGGAAAAAAAATAAATCAGATTTGCGGTAGAGATTGTGTTTTGGTGGTGAGGGGGGACTGTTTGTTTATTTGTTTTTATCAATGGCATTTCCTTTTTTTATTCCTCTGAATTTTAGCTTGTAGCTTTCTTTAAGGTCTTATATTCCCCAAAGCTCCTCTGTATTTTCCAGCTATATAAATTAACCTAATATGGTATGCTAGCTCTCCTTAAATTTGCTTTATTTAATTTATAATACATTAAGACATCTTTAGGCTCTTAGCAAAGAAGGACAAGATAGCCTTGGATGAACAAATAGTAACATCACTGGAAAATTTAAGAGAAGATTCTTTATCTTTTTTTTTTTTTCCAACTAATATTTGGTCTGATTTTGGAAATGATTTACAAATATTGTGATTATTGTTTTTCATTATCTTAGTTATGCTGAGGCCAGTGCTTAAATGGACCTTGCCAAGGGAAAATCAACAGTAGACCTGATTAGGATACATCAATTACTTAAAAATGTTCTTCCTTTCTAAGTTTGTGCTAATCTCTGCACTATACCCCTTGCTAGCACATGCTCTATTGCATCAGTGATTCCCAAATGTCTGGGAGATGGTTCCTCTTAGAGGAAGTCAGCAATTCTCTGACTCTTCTTTCCCCACCAAATCCCCTCTGACTCCTCCAGAATAATCATGGGCATCTTCTTCTTCCCCCTACTTTCCATAACCTGCCCACCTATCATAGTTTCTATATTCTTGTGCTGCCTTCCACAGCCTAGGGGCTATATTGTCATCTTATCACTGGTACTGAAGCCAAGTTAAAAATCCTTGGCTTGGCTAAAGCTGTCTGTCTCCACGAAGAGACACATCAATCTGGTACTTCACCACTCGGGGTATTTATTATGGGTTTTAGATCCTTGGTGTATGAGCTGAATGGATTTCTCCGTGGTACTGCCAGGTCCCAGTGGGATCTTAATGTTTTCTTAGCCCAATATCTCCATAAGTAGTAATGAGTTAAGAACAAACCTTGTGGCTTGAATGTGATCCCTGGTGTTCTTGTCATACATTTGTGGGTTTTGATTTTTTCGTATTGTACTTGCTTTGTGGGACTTAAATGAGCCCTCAGATGCTTCCTATCAGTATGAATAGGAGATAGCATGTAAAGTGCCTTTGACAGATTTACCACATTTCATAATGAGCCTAAAACGTATAAAAAGACAGGGTTAATAAAACAACATTGGAGAAGCACATTCTGAAGGCAGTACTGTAACATATGTTGAAAGATCTGCCAAGAGGGATGATTAAAGCATGACAAGTTGATGAAATCAAAAGCTGATTGTAGCTTGTCACTGCAGGGCCATAACATCTAGAATATATTTATAAGGCTGAAAAACAGATAAATATGGCTGCATGGTATGAACACTCAGATTTGGGCCTCTGTATCCACTAAGATATAAACCTGCACACATTAAATCACCAACAAATAGATGTACTTTGGAATTTGTGCAAAAATTACCTCTGAAGGCGCGTCTCCACAAAAGATGGTACAGTAGATGTGACAGGAAGAAAAATGTATTTATATAAAAAAATTTTCACTTCTTCCACATTTAGACATCTATAGATTTCCTGTTAGCCTCCCCACAGAAGTATGAAGCTATGGTTAACTTTCTTGTACCCAACAGGTTGTGTGGCAGCACTGTAGTGCAGGTGTGGCTCCTGAATTCTCTACTGCAGGACAGAGGAGTGGAAGGGCACAGATGAAAACGAACAAAGTGCTAATAGAGACACTCTTGGAGCTCTTCTTCCTTGCCCAGGTTTCATTTCTCAGGGCTGATGGAGACTCTTACAACATGCTGTAGTCAGTCAGTGTGAGCTACATAGTCTTGCTTTCACCAAATACCTCAAGTTACCTCATGTGATTGATAGATTATCAAGTGGTAGTATATCTGTCAGCTTGGCTTTGAGGTGGAGAAGCATGTGTTTTAGTGAAGAAATATAAGCTAACCAGTGTAATGCATTGCTTGGCATCACTCAACACTAGTAGATTTGAAAGAAGGCAGAGTTTACTTTAGACAATATATGTAGAAATTCAATTAGATAATATAGTCTAATTCCCAGCTAGGATCCCACTGAAAGTCCTTCAGCTATGGGAAAGAGGGGAGAAAGAGTAACAAACATTCTATTCTGTCTCTGTGCTGCATAACAGTCACCTATAAAATGATTTTAATGTCTAAATATATGCCAGAGAGGCAAAGACAGTTTTCAGTTAGCTGAGGTACCTCCTTTTGGTCATACATCAGATAAATAAAATACTGACATCAGTGAGGAAAACTTTTTGGTCAGTGCAGACCAATGGAACAAAGATACATATTATATTGCTGCATGTTGTTAGTTGAATTAGTAAAGCATCCTTCATATATCGTTTTGAATCAATCTGGATGTCTATTATGGCCATTTGGTGGGTGAATACTGAATATATCAGGAGAAAATTTGCCATAATGGTCAAAATGACACTGCTGTCCAAAAGTCCTAGTTTTGGGATAGTTTCCATTCTGTCTTCCCAGAGTCTAGCAATTTGTCTAATGTACTTTTTGATTTGGACAGCAGGAAATGACTGATACTTCAGCAGATGATAGCGATTGTACCATGGCAACAACAAAAATTTATCCCAAAAATACCTTCCTAGAATATGCTACCTTACTTGTAGGTTTAGTCTGTAGCCTGAAACATGAGGTCACATGAGTTGGGAGTGTTGGTAGCATGTCTACAGTCAATACATTTGTATTACAGCATAGGAGAACAAACGTCTTCTTTTGTCCCTTGTTAATTTATTCAGGGAGACGTGATCATCTAGAAATAGTTCCACTCTCTCTCCATCTGGAATTTAATAAAATTTTCTCTGCCATATCTGTAAGCACATTGTAGCCAGAATTTAGAACAAAACAGAACAACACCCAGACTGTTGTGTGGCATCACTTTTCCTCTCTCTTTTTTTGATTCTTTCTGTTAATAATCTTAATCCCTGATCCCAGTTCTTTACTCTTAGCCTTAGTCCTACTGGCTACAATACCTTGGAAGTGAAATTTTAACAAAGTGAAAGCTTACAAAAAGTCATGTTGACTTTTGATAGTGGGAGCCTAGCATGCAGTGTAATGGCAAAAGTGATGAGCTTTGCATTTTTCCAGTGCTAGCCTTGGTCTAAACCAGAAGGATAATTTGAAATATGCCAAAATGTTGTACCTATAGGTCACTGATAAGCTTTTTTTTCTAGTTATTTTCACACTTCTTGCATCATATGTAAGGCCACTGTCCTGAAAAGGCCTTCCTTAAGTATTGGGATAATTTTTCTGTGCTAACTATAGGTCTTTGAGTCCTGTGTAGGAGTGTGTTTATATAT
>JAUBOD010000208.1:645507-667570 GCA_032353885.1 Nothura maculosa | reverse complement strand
TGGTGAGCTCCCCCTTGTGTTTTGATCTACTTTAACCACTGGCTATGCCAGAATGAGCAGTAAGTTATAGGCTCTGTCTCTGCAGTTTGCAACCTCTCATCAAGGTGGACTAGAGAGAAGAAGGGTTGACTTAGCACTGGAAAGAGGGAAGGGAATGGGGACATGTAGTGCAAGTTTCATAAAAATGGGAAAACTGTTAGGTGTTTGGATTATAGTTGACTTGATGCTGCCTTGATCACCATTCTGAGCTCTGGCCTGTCTGGTTGCCTGTTAATTCAATAGATTAGAGATGGTATTCCCCTCATCTTCAGAGGAACAGTGAAATAATAGGCACTGCATTTGCACTGCATGAAGCAATTTATTTTTTAAGATAGTCGATCAATTGCAGCTTGGGATATGAGCAATATTTATGGAGATGTCCAGACAAAATGTGATTTCAGTGGCCACGAAACTAGGTGAATAGGCAGTTGTTAAAAGGATTTGTTTTGAATAAATATGTTTTCTTATTGCACTTCTAAGTCCACTCCTAACACATCTTATGTGACCTTGAGTAACCTGCTTAACCTGCCTCCACTTCAGTTTCACTGCCTTTGAGAGGAGATTTCACATGTAAGCACTGTGGGGTTAATCATCTGAAATACTCTGTTTTCTTCACTGCTTCAAGAACTTTGCTCTTTCAGAGACATCACAAATGTTTGTATTTGAAGTTTTCTGGGTTTAGAATTGTGACGCTTCGTAACACAAAATACCAAAGCTGAAGATTATGCTTTAAGAAGTTTCCTGCACAACCCATGTATCACCTATCCTCAGAATTTTTTTGATGTTTACTGTCTTCATGCCACCCTTTAACACCTGTACATAATTAAAAGTGGCTTTACAAGTTAATCTCTTCCTTTGACCATTCAGCAGAGAAGGTTTTTTCTATGGGCTAACACTTAACAGGTCGTGTGATCTGAATTGGTACTAGAAAAATAGCCACATATTAAAGCCTTATCTGTAGGTTTAAAAGGGGTCCAAATGTGAAAGTATGAATTCATATTTCTCACTGAATCAAAGCATCTTCAAAGTTCTGATGTGTGAGTGGATGTCAAAGTGCAGAGTTCAGATTTAGGTGGTTTTGATTTCAGGCTAATCTTTGTTATTGGGACAAGATATTTGAATACTGTATTTCTACTCTGCAGTCTTCCTAAATACCACCAAGAATGAATCTGCTTCTTTGTTGTCAGTCCATTCTGGCCAGGACTCAATGTAAGACTAAAAGCAAATGAAATGTCTGGCAATAATGTTATTCACCCCCCCCCCCCCCCTTCACTAGGACGACAGTTAACGATCTTCAACACCCAGGCGCAAATAGCCATAGGAGGCAAGGACAGAGGGCGTCTCTTCCAAGGCCAGCTCTCCGGGCTCTATTACAATGGCTTGAAAGTGCTGAACATGGCAGCAGAGAACAACCCCAACATTAAAATCAATGGAAGTGTCCGACTTGTTGGGGAAGTCCCATCCATTTTGGGAACAACACCCACGACCTCCATGCCACCAGAGATGTCTACTACCGTCATGGAAACCACGACCACAATGGCCACCACTACAACCCGAAAAAATCGTTCACCACCCAGCATCCAGGTAAGTCCATTGATTTTTGTATTTCTATCATTCTTTCTTAGTGTCTGTTTTGCAGCTCACTGAGAACTTCCCTGGGGTCAGGTTCTCGGCATGAGGCTACATGTCACTCTTGACATTAATAATGTTGTGTAGGGTGAATCACCATGGAATTTGTTGTCCTCTTATGCTGGTGAACAAACAGAACTAAATAAATAATTAGTATGCTCTTATGTAGCAATAGGAAAAGTTTTGTGCTTGTTGTAGAGCCACTCCATTTAAATAAGTAAATTGTTGTATCAATGTGAATGTTGTATCAACGTGAATGAGAACATGTTTTTAACCATGTTTCCACAGTTTAATATGTGGGGAAATGTATTGCCAAGAGAGTTTCAAAGCCTAACGGGGGAGGTATATTATGATGGTATATACTGCTGCAAAAGGGAAATTGGGAATGGGGAGAAAAGCAGTGAAGCATTACTGTCAGGGTGAGCCGTTTTTCTTTTACAGCCTTCCCTTAGATAATTCTAAAGGAACACTGTCAGGATTAGTTTCCTGCAAAGTGTAGCTTTTCCAACCTACAGCTGTTGGAAAAACAGCTTTTATAAAATAATTTCTGGGAAAAAAAAGAAAAAAAAGAACATGAATTAGATATGTTTTGGTTTAATTGTGCCAGTGTAGTATTTTCAGACTAAAAATACAGTGAAATACAGTGTTTTTAGAACCTCTTGTGTGGAGAATACAGAATTGATTAGAAATAAGCAGTTTAAATTGTCTTTTCTAATGTGTGCAGAGAAAGCAATACAGTAAATAACCAATTTTGAGGTAAAAGCAGCAGATCACATTTTTAAAGTTATTCATTTTATAAGTCTATTATATTAATAACTAGAATGAAAGATCTGTTTAAAAAAAATTGTTTACATCAGAACCTCATCAGTTAGAAAACACTATACTGTTAGTGATACTTGTGTACGCTGGCTGAAACACTGGCTAATGATTATTAATCAGAGAGTGTGCCTTCGTTGAACCCCTCCGAGAAAGGTATATTGTTGTCTCATTAGATGAGACATTTAAATGATTCTATCTGCTTCCTTGGAACAATCTCTGCTGTTTGGGATGAATGAGTTTAATGAAATTAACGACTTTCAAAAACTGGAGCCATACAGTCATATGCCTGCTTTGTAACTGCTTCAGAAAGGTTCAGCTGTTACTGGTTGTAATTGTGTTTATATGGTCATTCTTTTTATTTTTAGTTTAAGCTCAGTCATTTAGGATGTGGCATCATGCAAATGTTCTACGTAGGAGATATCTCTTTCTGCAGTGGAATTTATAACTATTTATATTAGAAGCAATTAATCATGAACCAAGGTTTGACATTGCCCCAACACTCAGTTGGGTTTGAGTTGCTAGCCTCAAACACCCAATGCATGAATTATAATAAAGTCACAGGTAGATATTGGGAAATTACTCCAGATTAAGTCACTGGTCATCTTAAATGGTGACGGAATTATTTGTCCTTCTTCTCAGTGTCTAGCTATAATTTTAGAGAAAATCTTGGTGTGATTTCATCCATAAAAGACTAAAGTATGTGGTCCATATCCTGGTTTCCAGGATTCCATTCACTGGAGATTTGCTACAATTTACAAGGGAAGCAGTGTAGCAGAGAGTAGCACTGGGCCTCTGTGGACTGAGAGAAGCTGGAAAGTCACCCAACCTTCCTCAAAGAGGAGCTCTTCATGAAAGCTTCCTGTTTGAGCTCCGTTGCAGGTCACTGGGCCCATGGAGACCACTATGTGCTGAAAGAGCATTGAGGAGATTTAATAAAGTGTCAAAGTGCCTCTAAAAACATGGTTAGTGCAACGATTTCCTGGATACACATGCACCACAACAAATGGCCTCATCTCAGCTGATATTAAAGCAATAACTCTTGACACTTCATGCTACCCACTGGAAGAACGATAAAAGTCAGTATGTACCTCCATTACAACTTTATGCATTTCAAAATCAGGCCATATTCTTGCTGTCATGACACAAGTGGCTCTTCTTTCTTCCTTACTCTTGCCAGAATTTGATTTTGTCAGCTTAAGTTGCGTTATTTGTCTGATGAACATGAGAAGAAATTGCCCTTTTCCATTTGGGCACGTCCTGCTGTGGCTTTCGAATACCTGATAGTTATTTTATCTCACTTGTTTTTGACATTATCATTGTCAAGCTTGGTTAAAATTTTAGATCTGAGGGGTGGAAAAATCTAATAGAATAGGTTTACTCTTTGGGGAACATAAAATATAGCAACCTAAGGCTATGTGCTGTACAAATACAGTTAGTTATTACATTGTTCAGCTTTCTCTTGTCTTTTTCTCCTCAGAAATATGAAATTTTTCTTCACTTTCTAGGCCTTCACAGTCTAGTCTTTTCCTTCTGCATCAGCATGATTAAAGTAGTTTTTACTTACTTGTTAGATATGATTATGACAATCTTTTTTTTGCTTCCTTTTACTATCCACAAGTTAATATCAGGTTATTCTGATTTCTCTGAAATGTTACTTTAATCATGATGCATGCAAAAACAAATGTCAGTGGTTCGGCTGATGTTCTTAAGCAGCTGTTTATTTAGCTGATTAGCATCGTCCTATTTTTTTCTTTTCATATTTTCCATCTGTCTGTATCCATCTATGCTATCTTGTTTAATACTTACTGCTATATCCTTGAGATCAGCATGTGCTCTTTATATGTGTACTACTGTACACATATACTTAGTACTGAAGAGTTCTGGTCCATCATAGAAATATCAAATATGATATAAATACAAGTGAGCTTCTGAGGCCTAATAACAAAAACCAGGATAGATATGAATTACTGTTTGTATTGTTCACAGTATCTATCCTATTTTGTATTACTCATTTTCATATGTAATTAAAACCCCTTATTTTCAGAATGCATATGAAACTTGTGTAGAATTTCAAGTCTCTTATCCCAAAGGGATAAAAGATGGGAATTTCAGTAGGATTTACATGTCATTTGTCAGGAACTGGAGACTCACATGGTAAAAGCAAAGATGTCATCTGTTTCTAACACATACCTCCTGCAGTTACTGAGCCTGAGTACTGCCTCGCAGTTTAGAGCACTGCTAAGCAGAAAAACTGGAAAATTAAAGTGCTTTAAAAAATGCACTGTGTATTTGCACTATCAAGTGACCTGTTTTTCCATTTCTCAGATTCCACAAAACAGAATATTGTCTTGGACAAGTTAAAAACAAAGCAAAGTGACAACAGAATATAATTGAAATATCATGTGACAAATATATTAGCATTTAAACTGTCTGAAACTTCATTATGTCTTAGAATTTATAATATTTCTGCAAGGCAGTGAAACTCAGGTCAATGCAGGACGGGCAAGATTTGAGTGAGAAACAGTTGACACATGGCTGTACGTTAGAATAGTTGAATCTTTGATAGGAATGTGTCTGTGATTCAAATATCCTTCAAAGGAGCCTTGAGGGAACAGGCCAGGAGCTAATCCTTTTTTTCCTAACTGAAAATCAGAACTAGGAAAGGAGTTTCACTTCTTGTTTGTTTTGGTGAGTTTGAAGCAGTGCTTTTGCTCTGCTGTCTCGGCCACAAATGCTCATTTGACTTTCTCACACCTGGTTTTGTTGTGGATTCCAGCATAGGTCTATTCAAAAGTGACATGTGTTGTATTAAATTACTGTTGTCAACCTCTTGGCCCTGACATGCCAGACTTTCCTGTAGCAATAATATCCTCTCCGGGAATTTGCTTTGCCAAGTTACCCTACAAAGGCCACAACAGCAAGCTGCTAACTCTTGCTTATGGTAAAATGGCATGCTGTGCAGACTGCTGATAGGTACGAGACATGAGGCTGTCTCAGGTCAATATTCTGGCAGGGCTGCCATATTTTCATCAGGATTATTTGTAATTAGAAGTCCTTGTTTCAGTTGTTAAAGGCCCTAGAATCCCACATGCCTGTATTGCCTGTTTACAAATGCTGCTTCAATTTGTAGTGAAACAGTTGAACCGTTTCCAGCTTTGGGAGACGTTCATGGAAATGTGTTTAAGTGATAGTCATTCTCCTGGCTCTTACTTCTAAGTCAGCTGTTTATATGCCCAGAATTTATTCAGTGAGTTGCTGCTCAAAGTTCATAGGGAGACTTTCTTTATATGCTCTTGGTTGGCATGCTCTGCCCAGCTTCCAGCTTCAGTTACTCTATTCTGAAATGATTCATGTAGCTATATCTTTGAAGTTAATTATAGAATAAAGCTAGTTTGGAAAGGCATAGACAGTGAGTGATACGGGCTTGTTCCATTCCAAACACCTTCAGTTCAGTAGAGCCAAGAGGTTATTTGAGATGGTGCCTGGACCCAGAGCTAATCTGCTCATGATAAGCCTCCACTGACCTAGGGCAGGCCCCCAATATGTCTACCTCATGCTGAGGTCCCGAAATGGCAACAATGGACAGTTTTCTGTGGAGAAGGGATCAGAACAGATTGACTTCTGATCTCTTACACTGTCTAAGAGGAATCATAAATGTATGCTCTGC
This sequence comes from Nothura maculosa, assembly GCA_032353885.1. Lineage (NCBI taxonomy): Eukaryota > Metazoa > Chordata > Aves > Tinamiformes > Tinamidae > Nothura > Nothura maculosa. The sequence continues at coordinate 661,416 of JAUBOD010000208.1, read as the reverse complement.
TACAGATCCAAACATTTCTTGGTTTCTCAATTTCTTGATCTTTAGATGAGAATAATGACTCTTGCAGAACTGTTCAAGTGTACGTTGGAGGCTGAAAGAGAAAATTGTAGATGTTTTTGGACGTGATCTTAGTGCCATTGAATAAAAATGAATATGCTGAGTGTTCTCCAAAGACTAGAAGAAGGGATTTGCCCATTATCTGTGTGGACAGCCCATTGGTGTGGCTCAGAATAAGACTGTCAACCTTTAACCGTTAGACTCTCCAGCTTTGTGCAAACGTGTTTTAGATTGAGGCTCCAATAATCTTGATTAATGTCTTTCCATAATGTGCAGCTCCAGGCTAGATCTTTTCTTATCATGTATCTTACAAAGCAGAACAGCACAGAAGATTTGTCAGTCTAATTAGACTTTCACTGTTTGCTGAGACAAATACTATTGTCTCATCCTTGGTTTTGCCTAGGTACTTTCTTTTACAGTCATAGATATGAATTTTTGGGGGGAGCAAGAAATTGGCCTTTAATTTACATTTTGCTTCTTATAAGTCACTAGCAAGATTTTCATCCCCAAACTGCAAAGCTCTATTAAAAAAGAGCTTTTATTGAGTCTTTGCTTTGAAGACTGTCATCACCTGCCAGTTGGTACTGCTGAGAATTATGCATTCTGGCTTTCATCCTTCCTTTTATGCTTCTTTCTCAAATTGTTCTTGTTTTTGTATTTTTAAGAGAGCAAAGCCAGAAACTGTACTTTCAAAAAGCCTCCTTTCTCCTGACCTCCATTCCTGTTGAGTGAAGTGGTGGTAGTGGTGGTGTATAACAGTGCAGTCCACAAAATGGAGTTTCCTTACTTGAGCTCAGATCTCTATCAAAGAGATGAGATGATTAGTTGCTCACCTGGTTTAGGTAGATAATGGGATCAGGAATCCAGAAGTGGACCAGAAAAATTACATGGAAACTATTTTTCCATGTAGATTACAGAGTGTTTACTTCATTAATACCAAATAGCTTCTAAGTACTTAACAAATGTACAGGAATTGACATAAAAGACTTCTGGCATGGAATATAGCACCTACATCTGAGAATAGATGCATCTTATGATAATATTCTGGAGAGAGAGTGAACAAAAATAGTCAGTAAGCTTTAACCGAATATCAAATATGGGGAGGAAAATTACAGTTATGGATGTTCTGACGAAGATACTCAGATTAAGTGTCATGTTCACATAATCTAAAATAGCATCTTGTTTTTTTCATGACTGCATTCACTTCCTGAAGAAGTTAGATGTTCTGTAGTCCTGGAAGTGCCATAGAGAACTGCAATTTCAGTGTTCATTCAGAAAGAGAGTATGATTTTACTTTATTTTTTCTAAGCTGTCAGTCTTCTCAAATACTGACAAAATGCTGATGTTGGAAGTAAGTCTTGTATCTCTGCTAAGCACAATTACACTAAAACAAAACGTTACACTTGTAAGGCAACTCATACGTAGCTGGTATGCTCAGTAGCTCTGCAGTGTTGATGTGCACTGTTGCCATTATCACCAGTGATATTTGAACCCTTAATGAAACAACCATTGTCAGCTCCAAGGGGAGACTGCCTTAGTGATTTAATGATTGAATGTGTGTGGCATGGGATAATTTTTTAATATATAGCCTACACTCAGTCTTTGGGATAGCCTGCTTTCATATAGTAGCATCAAGGAGTCACTTTAGTCACTTACAAATGATTTCTGCTGCAATCCACATTTTCTTTAAGTTTTTTCAAACTAGCAGTTTACAGAAGGCCTGAGTCAGACTAATTCATTTCTGCAAGGGCTGAGCTTGTCTTGTCTTTAATTTGCAGGTCTGAACAGTCATTTGGGACTGGCAGCAGGATATCTACCAGAACTGTTCCCATATGTAGCTAATTCTGTTCTACTGTGAAGTTTGGAATGAATGTTTGGACTGGCATATAGAGAGGGAGCTGTTCTAAATCTTTCAGCCCTTTCCTAGAAATTTTCTGATAAGATTTTTTTATCCCAAGCAAAAACATTGAAATATTTTCTTGTTTTTAGGGGACCAAAAAACCACTCTGCTTTCTGTAATAAAATGATAAGAATCTGTAATAACAGCTGCAGTAAACTGATACCTACCTTCTGCAGACCGGCAGCCATACATTTCCCAGAAAATACCCTAAATGACATCAGTATGTACTTTCTTTCAAGACACAGCATCCCTCTCTGTATTTAGACATATCATTTAGCTTGTCAGTGGATTCTGGTAGGTCACGTGGAAGATTCTTTTCAAAATCTGATTAATATGATACTCGGGAACTAAAGCTACTGTGTATGACCACATATTTGATCACAAACCAAATGAAAGGAGAGGAAAGGTGTGTTGCTTTAGGGTGGTTGTACAGGGACAGTATAAGATGAAGAGAACTAATACTGCAAAAAAACAGCTGTTTAGAAATAAATGCAGTAGAATCAATGGTTATAGCTCAAATATAGTTGGGGGATTGGATTGCATTTCATTACAGCATGTCTGCTCTGCTTACTATTTATATACTTCAGGGAAATGCCTAGAAGCTGTAAACATTGCCGGAAGACTTCCAGAGCATCTATTTCCTTGTTTGTTTGTTTGTTTGTTTTGACAAGACTGGCTGAGAGGTGGGAATGTGCCTCTTACCTTTCCTAGCTCCTACTTGGATGAATGTGCAGAAAATAGAAACACATCTTAGCTGTTGTGACAGACCCACTTTCTGAAACCACCTAATTAATGCCTAGGGTTTTTTGTAGAGTGCTGGCATCATTAACTAGCAGAAACAGAAGGGTTTCTGCTAGTTTCTTTTTCATATGTGGAATGAATTGTCACTGATTTGCAAAATGAATCTGTCACAGTTAAACTCTTAGAAGTAGTGATGAATAAGGTAGGCTATGCAGCCACCAATCCTTTCTCTCCTCCTTTAGATGCCATATGAATACATGAGATGTTGTTCATTTTGATTACATTTTAATTATTTAAAACAGAAAAAAAATGAAGCCAAAGGGTTGAGAACATGGATTCCAGTTCTGTCAGTATCATCTGGTGCAGATGTTTCCCCAGGCCTTTTTGGTGTGTATTTTTTGCAGCAAATTTGATCTGTTGGCTCTTCAGACTTAGAGAGGCCCATGCAGAGGATGTCTCCCCTCAGGACTGCATTGGGAGCTTTGTGTTGGTGCTGTACAGTGCCTTTTGCTGTGTCACAGATTGCATGGGCTTCAAGGCACTGATTTGTATAAAGTTAATGCGGGTAAGGTAAGGAACACTTTCAGACACACCAACAGTTTGTTGGGAGGCATGAACCACAGCATAGAAAGATGAAACTGCTAAGTGTGTAAGAGGAGGAAGAATAAGGATGAATACTGAGATGCAGACAGGTAAATAAGCTCCAGAGAATAAGAAGTATAAATTAACATGGCAAGAGAGGGGAAAGCAATAGCAGAATTTAAAGATGGAGAACAACCTGGCTGGAGATTGTAGTATGCTCTTTTAGCAGCTCTATTTTGCAGAGATAAAGGCTTGGAGAAGAAGTGTGAACTCCTACCCGCATGGCTTAGTAACTGTTTCCTGTGCTAGTTTTGAATCCCTGCTTTGTACCTCACTCCATCTTCCCTGGGGGAAAAGAGGAGCCATTTTTGCCAAGTTAGCAGTGGCTCGTTTCTGCAGAACAGTTTCAGGGAGCTCTGAGGCACCATGGAAGCAGTTCAAAGACAGGTTCATCTGGACTATCATGAAAAGCACTTCTCCTCCCCCCATGAGCTCAGTTTCAGCCACTCTTTTGGAGAAGGAAAGCTCTTTTTTAATGTGCAAAGTGTCAGGCTGGGTAAGGAAAAGACCTTTAAATACACTAACATTAACATCTTGCAAATACCTTCAGTGACCAAGCCATATACAGAGACTTGCACAAATAGGTTGAATTTAACTCAGTCACAATACTCATATATTTTTTCCTGAAGGATGACCTCCAATGAAAGTATAAGGACATGAATGATTTTAATCTACAGTAACAACGGACAACCAGTCCTGACTTCAGCAGCATAAATATACAAAATGACAGATTATCCTGCTGCTCCTTCCCTGCTGCCTGAGCATACACATACACACTCAGTAACACACAGCAAAATTCAAATGGGTCTTTATCTTCTATCTGTTGCCCCAATGATTAATGCTGCTCTTGCTGGGAGACTAATCGCGTGAGAGGAAATATGGAGGAAGGAGCAAGAAATATGTATTTTTTAGACTATTGTTATCAGTATTACTATTATTTCTTTAATATATTTTCCTTCAGTTCAAAGAGCTTAATGTACTGACACAGCAGGAAGCACGAGAGGTGAGAGTGAATTTGATGGTGAAAAGATGGATGGGACAGACCAAGGCAAATACAACATGGGAATTTTGCAGGAAGGAGATGGGCTACTGAGATGCCTTGGGTTTGAGGCATTTTAGCCTATTTAGGATGCAGTGGACAGTGTAGATTCTAAACAAGGAGCCCAGTCTGTTCATGCAGCAGCTGTAGACAAACTTCTTGCCTAAATAATTCTTTATTTTCCCTAAAGTAAGATAAAAATGCATTGACTAGCCTCATGCAAAGATTGCAGGCACTGCTCTAGTACCAAGGGTAGAACTGTGAAATGACCCCCAGTCGCTGCATTGGAGCATTGCGTTTTTCACCCCAGTTCTTTCACAGTGGCCCTATGACCCTATAGTTCCAGCTTTGATCTCACAGCTCTGTACAGCGTACAGCAGAATGTTTCCTTTATGCTTTGGTAAAAATGAAAATGGATGCTATGAATTGATACTGCTTAGGTTTACATACGAATCTTCTAAGCTGAATAGGGATGAGTTTTAATTGTTTCTAGTCCTCATCATCATATTTTTTTTCCCATTTGTTACTGAGTGCTTTCCTAAAATAAGTATGCCTATGGTGCTGTGGCACTAGGTATGCTTTTTGCTATGCTATATGCTATGGCAGAGCTTTATAGTATGCTTTCTTTAAGCTTATAATATATAATAAGCTAAACTTACTTTCTTCCCTTGGAGACAAGAAGTGCAGAAAGGAGAGACTGTAGTAAGGAACAGTCTTGTTTGGCACTAAGGATCATGTTGCCTCTGTTCCTGCATTGTGTCTCTCATAACAAGTGTGACCACTCAATCTTCTAAATACATTCATGCTGTGTTAAGGTGGTGATGGACACCAAAGAAAAAATCAGAAATAGAATGAGGAGTGACTTGATGTCTACACTACAGTAGCACATTTTTGTAGGATTAGTTTCCCCTGTGCGTTCTTATTACTCTGTTCTGTGTGTATTGGCATAACAGCTTCTGCCTTCACAGAGTAGACTCAAGACTTGCCAATATGTTTAGAGACCAAGTCTTAAGCACAATCATTTTAGCTCCCTGCTGATTGCATTGAGGCAGCAGTTAATCCACTTGTTCTCTGCTACAGCAGTGCTCTGTATTTGTATTACCACTTACATTAACATGTGGGTCTCTATCATCTAGGATTGTTCGTTATTTCAGACATAATCTCATTAAAGATATTTATAGAAAAACAAACTAAAACTGATTCTATACACCTGGTACATTCAACTCCTCCTGTATATGCCTCACCTAAGCTGTAATTTTACTGCCCAGGCATTGCTATTTGCTCTACTGCACTTTGGACCATAGCTGTATAAGCAAGTGAAGTTTTCTTAGGCTGGTGAGCAATGGTTGTCCAGGTGGCCAGTGCTGTCACCTGCTTGTCTCATGTTGATGTTTAGGAAATCCGTAGGAATGAAATTCAGAATATTGATATACTGGGGCAGGTCAGAAGATACTGCCTGCTGATCTTGAGTCCTGGAAAGCAGTATTCAGCTTTAACAGTGCCAGAAAGATCTATGCAATAGAGCATATGGGCTCCTTCCAGAGCCAGGAGGCAGCTGGCCCCACTCGATAGCAAAAAACTGCACGCAGGTGTTGAGATTCAGACATCAGGTGGGATTTAGAGCTGCTAGGCATAAACCAAGGTGCCAGGGTAGAAAGTACAGAGAAAGATGGGAGGAAGGGTGGAGTTTGTGTGTTGGACTCAGAGTGAGCAGCCACAGAGGGAGCCTCTCTGAAGGAGGAGGAGGACAATGACAATGATGACTTCTTCCCTGGCCTCATATTCAGCTCTTTGCAAGGCATCATTGCCTGGCCTGAATGTGGATAATCCTTTGCCTGCTCAGATGGCTGGTCATGTGTGGGCCTTCTGTTTGTGGAATCAAGCTCAGAAGAGAATTTTTTGGCTGTAACATTTATTGCCCTGGGCTGAGTCTGTTGTGCAAAGGGTTGGTGTCTCCCTGGATGCATCTTAGCTGATGTCCCATGCTTGTAAGTGGTTTGTTTTGTCCTTTCTTGACTAAAGCTGTGGAAATGGTGTTAGATATTGCTTCATGATTCCTGGGAGGAGTAAGAGGCTGAGTTGGCAGGAATCAGAAAGGAGGGAAAATGTGGATGGCTAAGGACCATAATCTGCTGCATTTACTTTTGCCTGAGGAGATGCTTTAGTAACTGGAGTGAAGCTGCAATCCTCCATCTGTGCTTGACTTGTTGGGACAATTTGTTGTACAGAACTGAATAGCTTCCTGGATCAGGTGCTGCATCTGAAGCAGTCTTTCATTTCCATGAGAACAGATTTTTTGGGGTGGGTCTTAGCAAGCTCCTCTGCAGTTGACTCTCAGACTTACTGTCTCAAAGACTTACTGTCTCCTCCTTACTATTGCAGTACTGGAGATGGTGCATCAAAGGCTGCTGGAGGATTAGGAAATTTGATGGTATTAAGGCTTCTGTTTTGGAGGGAAGAAATAGGGTGAAGGGAGGGCAATGTCATGTCCTTCCCTGAGCGACTTTGAATGAAACAGACTGGAGATTGTAAATAACAGTTCAAACACAAAGGATCATTTTAAAGGCAGACGGGGGTAATGGCACGGACTGGCTGTGTCTCTGCTTCTGTCAGGCTTGGTCACTTTGAATTTACTGACCATTTTTCTTCTATTCAAACTCCATTTAATGAGAGCAGTAGCTGAAGGTCAGGATTTTTTTTTTTCTCTTTTTTTCCCTTAGCTGCTATTGCCTTGCTTTGTTATCCTTCTCAAATTGAGACCTCTTTTGGGTGGTAATGAAAGGTAACTGCTGTTAGGCAGTGTCATACCCCATTTCTTCCAATGGGCATTACAAAGAAGTCAAGAGTGATTAATATTAATCCTTTCCATCTAGAAAGTTGCATCTGTGATATGTGTCACTTGTTCTGTTAAGATCAGGAATCCTTCCACCTGCAATAGTATAAAAGTACAGACTGAGGCCCTAAGAAGAAATGGTGAATTTTCAACTTCAACAGGTTATGTTTTTCCTAGAAGTCAGAAGCTTGCTCATTAATTATGTCTCGCTGAGCCAGAAATCACTTCCTTCTTTCACCATGCTTTTATTTATATGGCAAATTCCTTTGACTTTGCAGTTGTGTGGAGTCCTGCAGTCTTTGTGCAAATTCATCCGCAGAGGGCAAGAACTGAGCTGAGAGGAAATTGAGCCAGACCTACTCCATTCTTCTTTCCTTCCACTTTCCAAGACCCTCAAGAACAGGAGTAGTTGTTAGAAGGGTCTAGTTAGCAAGTGTGAACAATTGAGGGGAAAAAAAGTGTTTAGAGGCAGTTAAGATTGGTATTTCACATAACTCTTGAAGCAATATGGAAAGGAGGTGTGGATTGCCCTGTAAGTTGGTATATGGAAAGGAGGTGTGGATTGCCCTGTAAGTTGGTATATCATCTGTAGTGGAACTGGTTTTTGTTGTTTAGTTTGTTTTTCTCTGATCCATCACTTGCAGTGACTGTTCATCTCAGAGGATCAAGTTGTTCCAGGTGCCTTTTCTGTTTTCTACTTTAATGCTTTTTTCCTGATTCTCATTTACACAGAGCAGTGAAATTTGGGTTGTGGCCCATGTGGCAGCATCCGTGAAGCCAATTTTAATTTGATTAACCTCCTCTGGCATCAGACTATATGCAGGAGCTCAATCATTCCTGGTGCTGGAGTTTGCTTTCCTACTTGTAATTTGGGGACACTCATAATGCAGTTGATGCCTTTGACGTGATGCCAGGTAGATGGAGTTGTCTGAAACAAATCGGTCAAACTCGCAGAACGTAGCTATGATTCTTCATTCTATAAAAGGAAAGTGAATGATTTCAGATCCTCTTGACTAAAAGCTTTAGTCTCTGATAGAGAGACTGTCTCTAGTCTACCTATGAAGTAGTTTCCTACATTGCAGTACATACTGTAGTGCCAAATGGAAATGCATGTCCAAGGCATTCAGTGGGACATGGTACTTGCTGCAGCACAATATTATTTTCTCTTTAGCACAACAAAGCTCTACACATACATAATGACAAATGGAAACAGGTTTTAGCAAAGCTTATTTTCAAAACACTTCACAAACTATCTGAGGTTTGTTTTCTGTTTGTCTTTTTTCTTCTTCTCATGGCAAATATAAAACTAGCTATAGGATAATACCTTCCTGTTGTTTACCAGTAATGATTAAGCCGGCTGTGATTGGGGATGTCAAATGAAGACACTTACAATATGACTGAGAAGCTAAAAGCAAAAGTGTAGAGGGAGGATGTTAATTAACCAGGTGACATTGTATCAGGACACCAAACCTAAATCTCATATTTAAAAAAAATGTGAAATGGTTAGGTAATTTCAAATAAGAACATAGTCTCACCTCAACAATGCCCTCTTCTGACATGCAAAATTAAGTGCATTAATTAGTGTATCTTTTTCATCTAAATTTCATGGCTGTACTTGTGTAAGCATAGTTTGCTAATCTGTGCAAGCAAATCTCTTCTGCAAAGACAGTTATTAATTCTCTTGTGGGTTTTTTGTTTGTTTGTTTGTTTGTTTCTTGTTTGTTTCCCTTCCTGCCAAGGAAGGAAAGGTAGGCCTGAACAACAATGTATCAGTGTCCAAATTAGGCTTAAATGAGCTCACTGTGGGTAGTGGCAACAGCATTCTCCGTATCACCTTGCCAAACTACCTGAGCTAATATTAACAGCTTCTCGACAAGCAAAGCAGCTCACAGGTGACCCTTTATTAACATGATTTTATTGTTGCCTGATTATATTGCATTTGTTTTCAGAGTCAGATGGGGTTCAGTATTGGCTCGAGTGTGCAGACAGTGCAAGCAGCCAGCTCTGTCAGGAACACAAAGCTTCAACATTTGCAGCTCTGAATGCTTTGCCTTGGTGGTTCCTGCAGCATAAAAGGTCATTGCTCACATGTCTCTGCCCACCCCTGTCTCTGGCTCCTGGCAGAGCTGCAGGACATGAGCTTGTACTTGAGCCAGGTCACAGCCCGTGCTGCAGCGCCAGCCCCTTTCCATGAGCAGGTTGCAGCGGACGCTGGCTCCTGAAATGGAGCAGCAGAGAAGTGGACACTTTCTTCTTCATTGCCCTTGCTGCAGGGGCAGTAACCTCTGGCTGATGGTGAGGCAGACAGCTGGGCATGCTAACATCTTAAGCCACTGTAGCAAGAGTCAAAAAGGATGTCTGTCAGAGATTCTTGTTGTAAATAGGGTGTTTTTTTTTGTTTTTTTTTTTTAACCTGGAAAGGCTTTTCAATGCCCTTGCAATGCTTCTACTGAAGTTTCCTACATTGCATTTCGTACTGTAGTGCCAATGGAGATGCATACCAAGGGCGTTCAGTGGGATATGGTTCTTGCTGCAGTAGAATATTATTTTCTCCCTAGATATAGTCACTCACTTAAGTTATTCATGGAACTGCTGTTTCTCCCATGACAGCCCTGCCAATTTGAAGTCCTTCTTGAATCGGGGCGGGGGGGGGGGAGGGAAAAAGATTTTTGTTTTGTTTTTGTTCAGTGTCTTCTCTAAAATAGTCTTTAGCTTTGGCCTCTTACGCTGATACTTTGAATCTTGTGTTGACATCCTATGAGAATGACTTATTCATTATTCTTTCTGTACCTGGGTAAAATTTTACGGTTCCTGAAGGATATTCCCCCATTACCACCACTCTTTGCCTGCCACTCTCCAAAAAAAGAAAGGACAAGTGAGTTGCAGTTATTGCCCTGCCGGAGAGTGTGAGATCTCTTATTAAAATACTCCTTGAGTGGTAAACCTGCATGGTGCTCTCACTAAAGCTAAGGTGCTTGCTATGCTATACAAGACTTCTTATTTTTTAAAACAGAAAAGAGCTCACATGTGCCTTCTAGTCTTTACTGTGTTGTCTTTATCTGTAGACCTGAAAAACAAATCAAAACAATTCTGAATGTGCCAAACTTCGGATTTTTTTTGTCTTTTAAATTAAAAATACCTTCTGTGATGTGCTGCTCTTTGGGATGACCTTTGCTGTGCCTTCTGAAGCCGCTCTGCGGTGGAACGTTTATGTGCTGTCAGCGGCAGCTGTCTACCCCCCAGAATTCACATTAACATTGTTAGGCTGCCAGGGCTCGGCTTTAACCTCTTCCCTCTCGGCTTGCATCTTTCTCCATCCTCTGCCGCTTCCCTTGCTGTTTCCTCAGTTGTCACACTCTATCCTTTCTTTGGCGGGTCTCTTAGCACCCTTAGCACTCCCCCCCCCACCCCCCCCCACCCCTCTTCTGTATTTCCACTTTCCATTTGCTATAGACTCGGTTGAATACAAACCGTAGCCATTGATACAAAATCACTACCGTGGAATTGCTTCTTGCAGCCTCACAGGAGCTGGGAGTCCATAGCACCCCTATGCCCTGTGAACATTAACGTGTCCTTCCCATTTCCAGCAGCCGTGCTGAGCGAGGAGATGAGGAAACTGTTCCCTCCCTGGAAGTGAAGGGAGGAGGAATCTGCCTTGCAAGTCTATTGATAATCTGACTGATGGGTTTAACAGAAGATAGCTGAGACCAGGTAATGGGCAGGAGGTTTCGGAGGACACTAATACCTGCCCAGTGCACGTCCTCACAGCTTTTGTGTGTTTATGCTGTTTTTCTTTCAGACTCTGTCCCTGGCTGTCTGTTCCCACAGCATGAGGACTGACTGTCTTTATAATGTTATCCTGGCTAATGTCACTGCAAACACTGTTCATGAAAACATCTTATTCTCCCAGGATGTTTATTACTCAATTAGCCATGGTAGCAATCCACATAATATAAAATACTGATGCTTATTTGTTTCAAGTTAGAGAGGAGACCATTTTAGATGTAACCTCTGGCCAGTCATACCTGTGTTATTCGGTGTTTTCTGTAATAAAATCTTTCTCTGCCTGCTTTCCCCCTCCTTATCCCACCAACCTGTCTTTCTTTCTTATGCTAAACAGGCAGCCTAGAAGAGTGGCTGCCTAGAATTCAGTGTGTACTGGAGAAACTGGTTAAGTCAGCCTTCATTAAACTCATGCCTCTGTGTAATGCTGTCTCTTGCTTATCATAGCCAAACTGTAAAGATGTCACATGTAGTCGCAGCGGTTAACTGCAGAAATATGAAGACTTGACTGTCTATAGATGAAAACAGCCTGACTTTTTCTTCAAGCCAAAGTTGAATAAACTGATACTAGATATTTTGCTTTTGTTCTTGTATTCACTAATTCAATGAAGGTGAATGGAGATATGAGCTTCCAATCCAGTTATTTTATACAAACCTTCTGTTGACCTTTTATTTTTCTGCTCTGACCTTTGCAAGAAAGCGTAAAGCTCAAGATCTAGTTTGTAATTATCTTTTACTGCTATGTGACAGTTTATGAATTACCCTGTGCTTCCTGGTGCAGCCAAGGGCTTCTGTTGTTTTGTTCTTAAAGTGCTTGTCAGACCACCAGGCAGTTTTTGATTGCTGCTGGAGTGGGTGCCTATGATCATATGGGATTACAGGAATTGTGAGCATCCCCTGCATTGCATTGCATTGCATTGCACCTTGCCACTGAGGGCTTACTTTCTGCTAATGGAGGCTTGGCTTAGTGGCTTTTGATGCAGGCAGGCTGCAAGCTGAAATATGCAGCTTTGGTAGGAAACTTCTAAATTTATGCTGGGTTGCTTGGAGTCTTTTCTGAAATGACCTTTTTTGGGGGGATGAGGAGGGTATGGATTCTTTGTGCAGAGTAACAGCAGAATTCTGCACCTCAGCATTGCTTGAGAATTGCTTTTTACCACTAGACAAAGAAAGAAAGAAAAGCAAGAGGTGCAGGGTCTTTTTTTTTTTTTTTTTTTTTTTTTGATATGTAACTTCAAAAGTTAGCCATAAAAGATAAATATAATAGAAGGACATAATTGAGAGTTGTATTTAAGAATACAGATATTTCTAAGCTCCTTTCAGGGTGTTGGCTGTTCAGGGGAATGGCAACTAGCTGCCTTTGAGCACTAGCACAGAGGCTGTCCCTTCACTGGGACAAAAAGAGGCATTTTTGTCTTCACATCTGTGCAGCCTGCAACTTGTACCAGCCTGTGTTCTCAAGGTGGCTTCTGCTGTCATTCAGCATAGCAGGTGCATCCCTTCTTGGGGGGTGCTTTTCTGAGGCTGTAGTCCTACTGCTTTCTTGACTTGGCATATTTGGTATTGATTATGTGGACATTGCTTGAGCCTAAGCCTAGCTGAACTGTTTGCCACGCTATGCATGCATTGCATAACATGATACATTCTTTGTAATAGAAATTACAAATGTCCCTTAGAATGCAGTTTTCAGACTTGTATGTTATACCAAAAGTATATATTCTGAAGTTACTATCAGCACCTACTATTTTATTTCTTTACGTAACGTTTGTCAGCTTTGGGGATCATGTTGTCATACCTGTCAAGGCTGACCTGGATTTCTATTATGGCTAAATATCTAGAGATGAGCCAAGCATGAGCCTTATCTTGCTGTATTCTAGTGGGAGAAAAGTTGGCCAGATAGTCATAGGAAGCGCTTTTAATCCCCTTTATAGTTAATGGAAAGAGATGGGTGTCTCTAGAGGCAGATCATCCCATCCTATAAAGATCTAGGTTAGAAGGAATAAACTACCCCCTGGAGATCCCTCTGATGGAACCTGGAAAACATAGTTAAGAGTAGACAATGTCTGCACGGATACATTTCAGTGCTACAAGTCTCTCTGTATAAAAATTTCCATTTCTATTTTCTTTCCTTCTTGCTTTCACTTTTTCTTTAGATGAATGTCTCTCTTAATTTTCTTCTTTCCCATTTGCAAGAGCAAGATTGGAGGGTACTGGAAATAGGGAGGAAAAAGAAGTTTGATTACTCTAGCTGAAGTCTCCTGCTATTACCTATACGATTTATTATAATTTCTGTGATATTATTGTGTTCCTTGAATCAGTTCTCTCAGAATAATATTGGCAAAAGTGCTTTAACACCTGAATGCCTATTTCCTCTTTACATAATATGGCATTGATGAATTTTAGGAATTGGTTTTGTTCTTGGGTTTTTTGCTTGTTGTTTAGCTCTCCCTTTGGACAGCATTTTCTGATACATGGATGCAAAATACTATTGATCTTACCACAGTATTTCTAGTGGATCTTTTCTTCCAGAATCTAGAGAATCCCGCCCTCAGGTGACACCTTTGTATGGAAACACTGGCAGGATCATGTTCAGGCGAGATACCTTTTGGGAGAAGAATCTTTTTGAACACAAGAAATTCAGCAGTAGAGACAGGAGTAACTAGTTCCTTTTTTGAACCTGTAGAAGTGATTGCTCTCCTTGACGGGACTCACTTTGCTAATTTACAAATGAAATATTTGCTGGTTTTAGCTCATGAGCCTGGTCATGTGGTAAGATGGATGCTGTCTTCCCTTGGTCTGGTGCTGCTGGGATAAATGAAAATGCACATGCAGCTCAGCATTTGCTGCTGCTGAGACTGAAGCTAACCACAGCAGACGACAAGCTGTTCTATTCTGAGCTGTGTAAAAATAACTTCCATTTTCTTTTTCTGAGGACTGACTCTCTTGTCTTGTTCAATACCGGTCTTCCAGAGCCTTGCATAAGCAGCACAACTTGATAGGATTTCTGGGGAAAGCTTGCTCTTGTGGCCAGAGGTAAGCAAGGGGTAAGCAACACTAACAGCTGGGTCCATCTCCAGCGTGTGCATGTGGCCTAAAGGAGAATTTTGCCAGTGCAGGGATCTTTCCCCTGTGTCCAATTGTGCCCTTTGCTTAATTTTTCTTGGTGCACGTTTGTACAATATGGCATCTTTTCTTTGAGCTGTGCAAGATTGGAATTGTTGATAGCACTACCATGGTAGCAGGAGGTCGTGAGGTAACTAGTGATTACACACAGCTGCCAAATGCTGCTGTTAGCGATGTGAACTCTGTCAAAACCAAGTGTGAATGTGGAAATAGTGATTGTGGAGGTCTTCAAAATTCAAGTGTGAGGTATATTGCTAATTAATTTTAGTTTGGATTAAAATGTCTTTCAAACTTTTAATGAGTGAGGAGGAATTTTCACTGTTAATCTAATTTCTTTAACTTTTCATTTGTATGTGACAATGACTCTCAGTCATTTTATAGTGAGTTCCAGTTACCTCTTATCAGCCTTTGCCTGCTCTTACGTGTGGTATCTACACCATGCAAGAGAAGGATTATAGCTTTTCTTAAATTAATACTTGCAGTACTTTTTAATGCATGGATAATTTGTTTGTGTCTTAGCATCTGTAAAACCTATAAAGCCTCTGTTTCATATATAGGCTGAAAGAAAATTCTCCTTTAGCATTGAAGGCCTAAAACTCCAACTAGTTTTGTCATCTGCTGACAGCACTGCTCTCAAGACAGTTTTGCCTCTTGCTTTCCTAATTTTTGCTGAATATTTAAGAAACCCTGAGGCTGGAATGTTGTCTTTCCCCTCTCTATCGAGCAGTGTGTCTCAGAAACAGACTGTCCCCAGCTGGAAAGACCTTAAAGGTGATTCAGACTTCGAGCGTCACAGCAACTTCTAATAGTTCCTTGGTTATTATTAGATGACAAGCTTCTGCATTGCTTCCCTGTCTAAGTAATAGTGATGTTATATTCACTGAGATGGAAAGAATTTCTGAAAATAAAAGATAATTCATTTTGCTATAATATGGGTTTTTCTTAGCTCATTCAATGCTTTACCTGCTTTTGAAAGGCGTCTGCATGAATAAGTCATGCAGATAAGAAAGAGTTTTGCTGCCTGTAGACTTGTGCATGCATCAAATATAAATCATTAGTGACTGAGTCATTATCATTTGTAAGATTTCCATGCCTCTTCTGAAATAATGGGGTGGGTATTGCAGCTCTGTAATATGTAGCCCATTTGGTGGCTTGGCTCTAACTGCTCTGCCACTTCAGCTGTAGAAGCCTTTGATGAGCCTGCCACAGCCTACAACTGGTTGAGGTGTGAAGCAGTGGTGGACAATAAGGTGAAAACTGCTACTAATATTGACCTGTAACTTGGTAAATAGGCTCTTCATTTGTCAAGTGGCACTGATGTACCCTCAACCTTCACTGAAGTGTTTGCTTCCCCATCTTGTGCAAAGCACTAAGGACACTTTCCAAGCCACCTCCCCTTTACAGGGTCATTTTGTCCTATGCTGAGCACGTAAGCATTCCTGGAGCAAACTAGAAGAGATCTATCATCTTCTCTTCACTTAGCCTCTTCTTGCAGGAAGAGACTTCAGAAGCTAAAGCCTGGCAGCTTGTGTAACTTGCAGTTTATTCAGAAGTGTTGATAGGATTTCATAAGCTAGAAAATTTAAGTAACTCTTATGCCTGTGGGGCAAACAAAAGTATGTTGTTCATAATGCTTACTATCTACCCAGACTGCCATGTTGCATTATATATATTAATTTAACATTGATGCTACTGCTACAGTAAATTTTGTAACCTCAGCTCTGGTGAGGCCGCACCTGGAGTACTGTGTGCAGTTCTGGGCTCCCCAGTATAAGAAGGACATGGAGCTTC
>JAUBOD010000208.1:630368-645407 GCA_032353885.1 Nothura maculosa | reverse complement strand
AGGGAGGTTGTGGAGTCTCCTTCTCTGGAGGTCTCCAAACCCGCCTGGATGCTGCCCTGTGCCACCTGCTCTAGGTGTGCCCGCTGGAGCGGGAAGGTTGGACCAGGTGATCTCTAGAGGTCCCTTCCAACCTTGTAGATTCTGTGATTCTGTGAGTGGAGGGTCTCCAGGATTCTGAACTTTCCTTTTTAGCTAGGTGGTCAGTGATTCTTATCAACAAGGGTCAGAAGTCTGGAACTTGAAAGTGGATCAGCTGGGAAACTGATGGCTATTTTTCACACCACTGCAATTACGAATACCCTAGAGCACCCTTACTGTCTTGGAAAAAGAAGTCATAATTCTGGGAAGAAAGTTCTTCATTGATAGATGAGTTCCTCATTGGCTATTTAACAAGGAAGAGGTCTGCACAAGCCCGTAGTGCTGTGCTGTCTACAGAGGTGCTTGCCACCAGACCAAGGCAAGAGCAAAGATGATCCAGTAGCATGAAGTGAAGCTTCAAGTGGCTTATTCACTGGTGCTCTGCCACTATCTGTAGCCTGGCACTTTGAGCAAGGGCCAATGGATAATGACTGCATAAACCTCTTGAAGCTGTGCTGCACTGGGGCTTGAGGAGGCGATCACATTAGCCTAGAAATGACATAAATGTATGGAAGCACTGCCACAGCAATTTTCTTTCTTTTTTCAGGTCAAGCAGTGCAAATGTCCCTGGATAATCAAATCGAATAAAAATATTGACTGCCCTGGCCTCCAAAGCTAACAAATTTTCTTGCAATTGGTCACACACTTTTTTTTTTTTTTTCCCCACACTCTTTTCCTTTCCTCTTACTTTATTAAATTCATTGGTAGTACAAAGCCTCTACCTTTACAGCCCTGAGAATAGGAACTTACTCCACAGAAATTGTTTTCTCATCTATTTTGAGGAGGTAAAACAACATTAAATTTTTATGTGTGTTTGTGTGAGCTGTTTAATGGTCAATGAAAAGAATATTACTGGAAAAAATACTACACACTGGTTACTGTCTTATATGTTTAGTTAAAGAACGTAGCTGTGTCATGGACAGTAGTAGAGTAATTTTTTAGTTTATTTGAGTTAGTTTATTGAAAGCAAGCATGATTCATCCGTGAATCCTCTGCCAAAATGGCTATGACTGGGTGGAGAGTTCTCAAACATGGAAAATCATCTTCAGAGACTTACTAATTCATTGCTCACAGTATGCAGAAGTTGTTCAAAAAAAAAAAACCCCAAAACTTAGCATAGCTTCAGAATATCATACAGTAATAATCATACTGCTGCAAACTCATGTGTTATAATTTTGTAGCAATAATGTCTGTCCTTTTTTTCCTGAGTCATCCTACCCAGTAAGCACCATAGATACTAGTGGACTGATCCTGCAAATACCTGAGGAGGGTTAAAGCTTTTAAATATGAAATCACTACCTGAAATCTTAAGTACAGAGGATAAATCCAGAGCTGTGTAACTGAAGTATTTTCATTACCGATTCCTGTGTGTCCACAGAGAGAATATGGCCAGAATAGGTGTTGAAGTGCTCCCCTTCCAGAGTGCTTTCTCCTGACACAGAATTTAGGAGAAAGAAGGAACTCTGGTACAATAGGCTTATGACCTAGAGATGGGAAGATATTTGTAATGAGAAATCTCTGGTCTTTGGCACTGCTAGTATTTGCAGCCTGTTTCAAATAAAGATAATATAAAGAGTTAAACTTCTAGTGCTGGATGTAGTGTTTTGAGTGTTTTAACAGCTGAAGAAAAAATGCTGTCAACTGTGCAGTTAATATAAGCTCTTCATGTACTTTTTCCATATGGCTCTTGGTGTGGTTGTACGCAGGAGAAGGGCATTAATGATTTTCCATCAAATGGTCATTTTGCAGTTGTCTTGCCCTTGCCTGTCAGCAAGCTATGGCACTACACAGTGATGACTCGCTGACTAGGAAGGGAGAGATGCTTGCCTTCCTAGTCTTCTGTAGAGCAGAGCTTTGACATGCCAGTTGATGTCAATATAAGAAACATTCCCAGCTCTGTGATACTGAGGATAGTTCAGCAACATTCCAGGATCTGACTGCCACTTCTCGTTTGCATATCAATAGATGAGAATGATGAAATGAGAGATATCTTTTTTTTTTTTCTTCCCAAAACCGTAGCTCAATATACTACAAGAAAGCACGTGATTTTAGCGGCACAGTGGTACAAAAGCTTCTAGTATAGTTTCCTTGCATTCATTGTCTTATAGGATGTAGGGCAATGATTATAAACAGTGATAATGAAGGCTTATTTGCATATCACTAGAAGTGAATATGAGATGCTCTGAACAAGATTTTCTGATA
This sequence comes from Nothura maculosa, assembly GCA_032353885.1. NCBI lineage: Eukaryota > Metazoa > Chordata > Aves > Tinamiformes > Tinamidae > Nothura > Nothura maculosa. Next base: position 643,067 of record JAUBOD010000208.1, on the reverse strand, counting down.
TGATGTAATAAGAGACTGAGCAGACTGGAGAAAATAATAATCTCTCCAGATATATGAAGGTATAGATTATTGTAACTGGATGCAATGATGTTCTAATCAGCTCTGGCCAATGCTGTACTATCAATAGATTCATTTATTTTGTGAGCTGCAGAAGAAGGGAGGAAGCTGCCTAATAATGTGACAGGGATCTCAGTTACCAACTTTATTCTTTCAAACGGGCAAACAATTTTCTCTATTTTTCTATACAGCAACTTCTACATTGTGCCTTGTCATAGCTTTGAATTTTTGTATCTAACACCCTAGTCATTTCACTTAAAGCAAGCTAAGAACAGAGCACTAGTGTTCTCTTAGCATGCATGTCCCCAGTTGCCGCTAAGTATTAAAGTCTACCTTGGACTAAGGCCAGAATAGATGCCTCAGGGCTGCAGAGCTTTGAAGCACACAAACCAGAGAAGTCATGTATGAAAATCAAAGTGTATCAGTCCTGTATCCAATAAAGAAACAACCAAAACAAGGAATGCAAGATTTCCAGAGAAAGTAAGTCAGACATCAGTTGGTCTTCACAAGTAAATAGCTCCTTTGTGAACACGTTACACATGCACACATATATATGTATATATGTTGTAGTATATGCAACTGAAAATGAGATTATCTGGATCTTATTTAGCGATCAGAGCAGTCACTGCCCTGCATTTTGACGTTGAGTTAATCACTAGAACTCTCTGAATTCTAACTTAATTTCCCATTCCTAAAATGTAAAGATAAATAATGCCTACATTGCTCAGTTGAATTAATGGTACAGAATATCTTGAATTCCAGAGTGAAAAATAAGTGCATAGGAGTTTAGTTTTGTACCTTTACCCTACTAGAGTTTGCTTTCAGATTCGAGTCATAGGGGCAAGCTTCATTCAGAAACTCCAGGAAAAACAAGTTTTTAAGACAGCCTTCTTCTAGATTGAAACTATTCATTCCATTGAGGAAAACGATTTAAAAACAAAACAAAACAAAACCTCGCTAAGAGCAAGAGTAATTGTTATGCTCAAATAGGCAAGGAAGAGGCAAGGAAATGGGTCAAAACTGTAAATGGTGACCATCTGCTGAGATCCTTTCCATGAATTCATAGGAAATTGCTTCAGCTGATTTGACAGTGTGCCTGAAAGGATCAAAAATGCCTGTGTGATAGAGACATCAGGAACAGCAGAAGAGAACAATGCTTCTAGGCCCTTAAGTTATCTGAAACAGTATTACAGAAAGCATATTTTTCTCAGTTTTGTTGATAACAACCCTTTTCAACCAGGGCTCCTAAAATGATATGCTTCTGACACACTTTTGAGATAGATATGCATTCTTCTTTCAGAGATAGGAAAGCAAATGCAGAAGACTCAAGTTTGTTTGTTTATTTCTTTTTTTTTTGACCTAAGGCTTGCACAGTAATTCAGTGCCATGCCAGAGATAGAGTGCGGAATATCTCACTCTTTTCCTACTGTGACTAGATGCTGTTAGTTCCATCACACAGATGATGCCAGTGATCCATATCTGATGGATGCACTTGTTTCAGTTACTGCTTACAGCTTAAAATGGAGAGTGAAAGAGGTATTTTAACTAACAGAGTGCAGCCTTATTTCCTCATTGTCATGACCTGTGACACTGTGTCACTTGCACAAAAGCAGTTCTGCTATCTTCAGCATTTTTTTGGCAACTTTTCTTGAGAGTATTTTTTTTTAAGCTAGAATTGCAGACAGAGAGGGTGGAAGAAAGCTTATAAGGCCATCTGCTTGATCCAAGCAGATGTTTGTCTAATCAGCTCTTACAAAACAAACAAACAAACTCCTAAAATTAAATACTCCACAATTTCTGTACAGAAGTCTTTCTGATGTTTTATTTATCTTTGCCTTCAGGTTAGGAAATTTATCTTAGCATCTGAAATCTCCATTCCTGCAGATCAAGCTGATTCTTTTGTCTTGTTCACCATGCATGTGGTGCTCTTTGCTGTGTGCTTTATTGTATTTTAATTCTGCTGTTGCTTTCAGTAGTCCAAGCTTCTAGACTCAAGAACAGGTTGTTCAATTTTTCTTGTGGGCTGTCTCTTCGAGATCTTTAGTTGTTCTTGTTGCTGCCTTCCTGCCTGCCTCCAGCTGATTGATCTTTCCTGTAGTGCCTAAACAGTGCTTAAAATAAAAATCTGTCAATGTTGAATCCATTGGAAAGGAAACAGTACTGTACTTCAGGCTTGTACTTCTGTGATAGAATGTGAAACAACAAACCAGGGTGTGTAAGTACAGCTCTACACCAACGTCAGCATGTTGTTTTTTCTGACTGATGTGCATCCTTCTGCCTGTAGGAGTAGCCTTGTTAATAATTTAGACACACGTAGTTTTTCCAAATTATTTTTTGCAAAATAATTTGACATGTCCAGTGTTGACAAATACAAAGTAATGCCCATTTTAGTAATTTTTGGTTTACTGTGTACAATAACAGGATGACAATTATGCCAGAAGCAGGGTATTCAGTACAGGATCCTTGGGTCAGCTTGACAATGGAAAAGTAAAAGGAGAGATTAGATTTACTAAAATGCAGTGGAGTTGTTGGGAGCTTTTTTTTTTTTTTTCTATTTTTATGGAATCTGTCCTACAAGTTAAGCTATTTTAGAGCAAACATGCTCTAAATCTGATCTTTTCTGGAAGGTAGAGGTCAAAATATCAAAAGGTAGAAGTGCTTGGATTGACAAGAAAAGATTTCAAAGAAGATGAAAGAGCAAGTGCCTGAACCAAGCACGCACACAGGGTGCAGGGAAGGACACCTCAGATATCTGTTTGAAGTCCACCGTTTAATCAGTGATGTGTGAAAGGAGTAGGCAGTGAAGTTTTAAGGTTTGCAGATAATACAAAATCATTTACAGTAATCAGTATTAGAGAAGACTGAAAATTCAGAGGGACCTAATAAAGGAGGCTGTTCGGATGGCAGAGCATCGTATGCAGTCCATTGTTGACAAATACAAAGTAATGCCCATTGCAGGGAATAATTTGAATTGTTCATACACATTGCTGGGCTCTAAAATAACTGTAATCATTCAGGGGAAAACAACCTGAGGGTAATTGTCAACAGTTCAGTAAAAACATCTGCTCATTGCACAGCAGAAGTCAAAAAAAGCAAACACTACACTCTGATGTAGAAATAATGGTCTAGAAAATCCTACCAATCACGGCATTATATAAAACTGTGGTGTATCCTCACCAACAACATGGTATTAATTTCTACTCATAGAATCCTGAAATAGGTAAGTTGAATAAGTTCAAAAAATAGCTACTAAGGGTGACAAGAAACACAAGAATAAATTGCATCAAGAAATCCTGGCGAGGTTGTGCCTGTCACAAACAAAAGCAGTAGGAAGGCTTGATTAAAGCTCCTGAATGATTTGGGCAAGGTATATAGAGCAGTATTACTTGTCTAGTCCAAAACAGCAAGAGCAGGAGGATTTGAATGGATTTTGAAAGGTGATGCTTTTGAAGATACAAAATGTTTTTTATCGAGTAGATGATTAATCTGTAAAACCAATGACAAAAAAGAGTCTTATAGAATTTATCAGTGTTCAAAAGAGCGTTAAGTATTTACACATGAAAAAAATCTTCATTAGTATTTTGTAATATTCCTGAAATGGATTTAAATTTGTTTTAAATCATTAATGCAAACTGTGTAATTACAAAGAATCAGTGCTTGTGGTCCATATTGCTATATAAAATGGACAATATAGACATTCTTGCATTTCTTCTGGGGCTTCAGCTTCAGTTACCTCTGGAGAATACACTGCACCAATCTAGATAGGTGGATCATTCTTCTGATCTGCTTGAGTAATTGCTGTGTTCTTAAGCATGACATTAAACTTAGTTAATGAAGATTTGTAAAGCACATTGCAAGCTCTGGTTAAAAGATTACTTTTGGCTTGCTTTCTCAGATGGAAATATCAGTTGTTTACAGTGAATTCTACAGGGCAATGACTTCTGCATCCCCCCACTTCCTCCTCCTTTTTTTTCTTTTTATTTTCAGGAGGGAGGAGAGGAGAGGGAGAGAGGCTTGTACCATACATAGCACTGAAAGGATGTTAATGTAGCATGTTGTATAACTAATAGTAGTAGCCTGGACTATGATTATCATTTTATCAATATGTAACTAACAACAGAATGTATCCTATTATTCATTAGAATAGAGTAATTTATTGTAAGCAACAAATTCATGGTTATATTTCATCACCTCCTATTTTAAGAATACATTTCATGAAACTTTATCAAAGACTCATCAGTATATTAACAAACACTTTTAAAAAATGGCTCACTTTACTAATCTTACACATAACAGCAAGACCGGCTGTAAAAGCCATGCTAAAGATAAGTTACTGTCTGTGGTACAATTAAATTTCTTCCTGTCCTGAAATCACTAATGTGATCAAACTGAGATGAATAATTAAATCCAGATGTTGTTTTAAATGTTGACAAGCATTAAAGAAAAGACCACAAACTCTTTAAAGGACCACTTACTAGGTCAACTTCATTTTCACCTTCACATACTGTACAACCCTTCCGTGGGATAATCCAATGCACTGCCATGTAGAAAATCAAACCAACTGGTTATTTAACGACAAAGTCTCACTATTTTAAGCACACTGAATGTAACTAGCTTCACAATTTAGTTTTCTTAAGCAGAAATAACTTGGTTATCATTAAACTCATTGGCAAACTAGCTGAAATAATGTTCTTTGGTTATCGGAGTATCATTTTTCCTTCGGGCAGAGCTGAGGGAATGTGAAGTTAAAACCTTTATTGAGTGTGATAATGAAATCAGTCCTTTCCAGTGCAAGACCGCAGCAATTCTTTATCATTCCAAATAGGCTGGGAGCCGAAAAGGGCTGAAAGCTGTTTTTCTAGCTGGCAAAGTTGCTGAGTTCCCAGATAGCTATCATTTTTCAGAACATATTTTGCTATATGTATAAGAGCACAAATATAAAAAGAATCTCAAAACCTACTATTCACAAGTGAAGAGAATGTTTTTACAAAATAAGTTTTCATCAAAGAAAATGTAATTCCACTGCGTTTCTAAGCTTCTGTCTACCTATAATTTTAATCAGGGAATTAACTACTTAAATTGACACCAAATTTCACATATCTGTTTTCATTTAGTGTTGTATCTGTATACATATTTCTACATTCTGACAAACACTCTTACGCACATATATGTGTAGACTATGTGTAGAATGTTCACATACTGATCCTAGAAGAGCTTGTCCTTACACATTTTCAAAATTATGTACACACGTACAGGAATACAAAATGCTATCACATATATTCTAAAATATCCAGTTAAAGAATGTTTTAAAAAAGCTATCTGGTACAATTAGAATAGATGATTATAGTAGATGAATCAAAAAATCATTACCAGGACTATAGTTTCCATGTGATCTTCTACCACTTACATTCTCTGAGTTATTTATTTAATATTAATTGATTTGTACTCAGTTATAGGTACAGAGCTTCAGCATATCCAGCTTTAAAATCCACTTTCTAATGAGTCCTCTCTGTTTTCCTGGGCTGAGGTATAAATGTATGATGTATGTACACATTGATACAAATGTGCAACTGCTTTTGCTGCTGTGAAAATGGAATTCATTGCCATGTTGTTTCCTGTTATACTATTTAAGATCAGCTCCTTTCTTCTCCTAGTAGTGTTGTGAACACTCCTAGGAAATGTCAGTAGCAAATGTGTTGTAATATCCTAAATTTGCAACTTACAAGCATTCAAGTGGTATTCTGGTGAAAATTCCTGCAGTTGCCCTGCAAAGGGTACTGATGTGGAGAATTCTGTGCGTTTTCTTTTTTAGCTAGGAAAGGGCCATTTTGGGCACATCATATATGGGAACATCTGAATCCTTTTTAGGTAAAGAAATATGGAAAAAAGCACCCCCATAATAGTCAGAAGAACAGGATATGTGGTCATCCAGGGTCACCTGTAGAAATCACCTGGAATGACTTGAATCTTAACCATTAAAGTACTCGCTAAGCCATGAATCACGAAAGCAATCAGCAGTGTTGTGATGTGAGCCAGATGAGTTGCATTGAGACATGAAACGTGGCACAGTTTAGAAGCCATAGTGACCTTTATATCTAGTCTTAATGGGACTGCTGCAGCAATCATACTAGACTCCATTTAGTATTATCTGCAAAGAACATAGAGATGCTTCTTTGAGAAGACATTGCAGAAATGCAAGGCTCTTTTTTTAGCCTGTGCAAACTAGGATATCATACTGGTATGCATGTTCCTGCAAATAGGCAATCCACCAAGCTTACCAAGACCAAATAAAGAGTTTCAAAAGAACTTTGGACAGAGTTGCTGCACCTGTGATGCCTGTCATTTCAGATGCCTAGAGGAGCAAGAAAGGTAAAAAGCAAAACGTATGCCAAGCTGATGAGAAAAAATGCAAATTATGAATATGTGTTATTTGCTAAATGATAATAGAGAGTATGATAGAAGACATTAAACATTGACAGAGTATAAATTGTTTAGAGTAATGCATTGAGGTCATATAAGTAGGAGTACTGGGCTGAAATTAAGATTAAGTACACTTAGGCTGAATAGCAGAAGCAATTTCATAAGAGGAGGGCTTAATAAACTGTGGAATAGTTTCCCTGGGGAAGAGCAAAAGCACCATTGCATAGCAAATTTAAATCCAGCCTATACTCTTGAACATGCTGCATATGACTTATCCTATCCTGGCTGTGAGGCAGGCAAGAGTTGGTTAAGTAATAGGTTTAAGGTGCTGGAATGTACACTTTCCATCTCCAGTGTCTGTGGTCTGGTTGATGTACAAAGGGGCTTAGTCCCCTAAACATAAACCATCTTTATTTTTAAAGAAAGCTGCTGATTAAGAAATTGAACCGAGTGGGAATTTTCCAAGAGTCCTTACATTTATGTAAGGATTTTGCAGAGAGGGAGGTAGTGATCTGTGCCAAACCACTGCAGCAATGCTTGCAGCTAGCCGGTTCCTAAGGCCGGTGGCAATAGCTGTCCCCAGCGTGACCGACCCTACAGTAAAAGCCTTATCTATTTTTGGCCTGATTGACATGACCACAAGTAAAAGCTTGATTTTCTTTCAACTGATTCCTAATTGCAGTTCCTTTCTTTTTGTCTCATCCACATCTGGGGTCCTCAACCCAACACAGAAATCCCATAATGAACAAGAAATAGACATCTTAAGTGTGCCAGGACTCATGAAATGTTAATTAAAGTTTCATGTTGGAGAGATTATCTTTCATTCTTCTTTTCAGTAAATCTTTTCTTTTTACTAGTCCTGATAATGTGTGTACAACACCACTCTTAAATATCATCAAGGAGCCTGGCCTCCCTCGGACTGATGCCAAGGTTCTTTGTGGCTTTTCTGGCTTTTGCTTCTGCGACTTTGTTTTCTGTTAATTGTTTGTGTGGTTTGGAGCTGCAGTAAAAAACAGATGCTGCATGCTAAGTCAACAGAGCGCAGAACAGACCATTTTCTTTTACATCCTTCTTCAAACCCAATTCTAACATCCTTTTCAAACCCAATTCTATAACATTCCAAAATGCTAGCTTTATTAAAACAAAATTTAATAATACATCAGTTAACTCCAGTCTTTTGGTTTCTGAATGTGTTTCTTCCCTTGGTGAAATCCTTGTAAAACAATATCTGCACATAATGATGTTGTCCTGTACAGAAATAGGCAAACTAACATTGAATGTGCTTGGATATTAGGAGCAGCAGAGTATTTTATATAGCTGATAAAAAAGGTAGAGTTGTGCACCACGATGGTTTATTAGAAACATAGAATCCTTAAGGTTGGAAGGGACCTTTAGAGATCATCTAGTCCAACACCTCTGCACTAATAGGGTGACTTAGTGCATGTGGCACATTACTTCTGGTATCCAAACTTTTCAGAATTTAAGTATTTTTTCCACAGCACTGGAGTGTGCAGAATAGGTATTTTTGCTTTTTTTTTGCATTTTGAATTTTTTTTCTGTGCAGACTGCACAGAAAAATTCTGAATGTTACCAAAACTCCAGCTATCATTTAGTTAATCTGTGATTTGTCTCTCAGTAAAAAAAGAAATGAAAAAGTAGCACTGTCTTTTAAATTTATACTGTTTTAAGTCTTTGGTGTTGAACAGTGTTTTTTTCTGTAACTTTATTGAAGAATTGTCTATTTTTGCATAATTGCATAATATACAATAATTGCATATTTACTTTTACAAAGGCTAAGACGCCAGTCTGAATGAATAGGCAGCTTATGGCAATTTGAAATGCATAGTATTTATTATGTTACAATTTAATTTTCCTGTCCATTTTTATTATGTCAAACCACAGAAACTAAATTCTCCTTCTCATATGCACCAATATATAAAACTGGTACTGAATTACCATCATGCTCATTTTCAAACAGTAAGTGCTCAGTATCCAAATTACCTGAAATATTCTGCTCTCGCTTAACCGTAATAAAATCATTGTGATGTTTCTTTAATATCAAGGCTGTTGCTGAATTTTGCAAGACATTTCGCTGCTGTTGCTAATTGACCCAAGATGTGTTTGCCCTGTGATTACCTCTGGTCATGCTTGGCATAATTTGCTATAATTATGATTAACTCCATATACTTAATAGGGCAGTGTGTCTCTGAATTGATCTTGCATATTCCCCTCTGTTCAAGCAGTTATATGTAAATAGCTACAGTCTGTACAGTGTAGTTGTTGGCTGGTATTAGAACGCTTCTGCCCGTGTTGTGAGGTACAATGTGAAAACTTGTTTTGTTGCAGTAATTTGGGTTTTCCTTTTGGTTTGGTAGGAATATATTCATATTTGGGGTAGGAACAGTTTTTAAAATTGGATGAGATTCTCTAATTTTTTGAGGCTTTTAAGTCTATCAATGAATGGACTCTGCAGAAAAGACAGATTCAGGTTCAAGTTATCTCTTTTCTTTACATTTTTTTGGATGAAATAAAATATTTCAGGTAAATTAAAGCACTATGTCCTGTCTAATGCAAGTTTGCAAGGACTAAGAAAAAATACAGTCAGTGTTTGTGAGGGTATCTCTTAATCTGCAGCAACCATTGAGGAGTATTTAACAACAGAATAGTAGGCATGCAAATGTTTTTTCTCCACTTTGTACGATATGCTTGGGTGCTAAGTTTACCAAAATGTTCTTTTTTTTTTTTTTATTAATAACTTTCGAATGTTCCTGGGAATATGAACAATGCCCTAAATATAAATTATTAGTTTAAAATATTGATTCTGCAAGAGGATTGCAAATTTGCAGTAATGAAATCTTAAATTTACTTAGCATTTTCACTCAAAGATTCCCTAAGAGGTTTATATAATTTTTGTTTTCTATTCAGTTGAGGCTTCATTTCCCACACTTCCCATATGCAGCTGTCAGTTGTAGAGTGCTATAGCTGCATAATGATATACAGCAATAACATTTAGCACTTTCAAACAGGAAGGGTCAATTTCTGTTCTGAAATCAACCTCATATTTCTGCAGGTGCAAATTCTCCTATTTCTATAATGTTTCATTTGCTAGTCTTTATGAGACCGAGATGAGAAAGGAAACAAAGGAAGGAATGGCATATGCAGTTCACTCTTTATGAAGTTGAAACTTTATAAAGTTGGACTGAAACTTCAGCGCAGTTGGACTGCACTGATCCAGGAGAGTAGTTGCACTTTCCTGTGTTAGCAGATTGTTTGGTGCTCAAGAAGTCGGGACGTCACTGTAATGCGTTCCTCAAAATTGTGGAATCCTGCGCTATTCAGCTGCCTGAATTAACTGTTTTATCTATTTGGTTTTATCTTTATGCAGTCTATTTTTGTATAGACAAATCTGTACATAGATGTTCGGATCTCTGTCCACTTTAACTACCGAAAGAGGAGAGATGGTGCAGGAACCTGAAGACATAGTTAGATGTAATTGTGCAAAATAGTCTGCTTGATCAAAGAAATTACCAACCCTGGCTGAGATGGAACAATTGACTGTGTCAGTGCTCCTTGTGTAATACAAAATAAAATACACTAATCAGAGCTATCAGAGGAGGTAATTAAGTGAAGCTACTTTTATTTTGAATTTAAATTCTCTGGAAATTGTAGTTACTGCATTAGGAAGAGATTGTTGACAGTATCTAGAAGCAAAAGGAGGATTTATATTCTCAGATCGTTCTAACACGGTTGCAGAGGCACTTTCGTCTATACTCAGAGGCTAGAATTAGCCCAACTAATAATATTTCAGAATATAATTATGCATTAGCAAGGGAGTGGCCTAGTTGTCATTGTTCTGAGAGGAGCGTCTGCTCCCAAGCACTATCTTTGAGGCACAAACAGCAGATTGTATCATATTGTAAATTAGTAAGATTAGATTTTAAGTTGTTCGACAAGTGCATATTTCAATTCTGCAGTGTTTTGTTGATGAAATTATGAAAGAAAAGAATTGTCTCATTCCTATGTGATACTGTTTTCAATGAAGTGTGTAAGATAGGAAAATGGTGGGTGGTAAAGACATGTAGTCCAACTTTAAAAGAACTTGGGAAAATAAGATGTATAATATTTTCATCCTTAAACATTTCACAGCATTCCCTAGGTGTTCACAGCCAAGTGATTTTTGCAATTCCCCTTTTTCTGGCTTGCAAATCTAAAAGAGGCAGCATGCAGCACACCTGTCTAAATAATGACCCATAAAACTTGTTTATGTGACATTAAAAAAGAGAGGCAAATAAAGCCTTAACTGTAATGCTTAACTGTAGAGTGAATAAAGGCCTCAATTATATGAAGATATCATTCACTGTTATTGAGAGGACAAATCACTGTCTCAGTGCCCTGGCCTTTTCCATAAAGCTAAGTTTCATATTTATATTCTTCTAAGCATGGTAGAGTCCTGAAGAAAGAATCCAATTACAGATCTTTGGTTAAAGCAAGAGACTAAATCTTCTGAGCAGCACCATGAGAGGGAGATGGGCTGATATTAGAACTGATCTCATTTCCTGTCTTTCTTGCTTGCTTTTCTGTACTTAGGAAAGCAATGGGACTGTCTAAGGCTGAATAGAGTTTGTACTTGTTTCCAGTTAAGGGTTACTAATCAGGTAGTACACCTTGTGATTTTTTTGGCCTGATATAGCCTTTACTACTGGCCTTTTACATACTTTTTGGAAAATTGTGTATCTGTGCTTTCTTGCCTACTTTCAGGGTATACAAAGCATAAAGTTGTTTTGGTTTTTTTTCATAACATATTAGTAAAATTTAAGAAAGATATTGTACCATGCTGTCTTTCTGTTGCAGTAGTGAGGAGGGAAGGAAAATGTTAAGCAAGGAGGAAAAATTTCAGAGCAAGTAATCGAGATTGGCAGAGGGAATGAAAGATGGGTCACTGCAAGCAAGAAAGTATTGTCAAACCTGGCAATTCATCAGATGTTTTTCTCTTTCTGGCGATGCGGCACATGTTTTAACCAGAACTGATACACAGTTCTGCTGCATGCATAAGGAAAAGAAAAAAAGTACTACCTAAATCTCAGGAAAAACAAACAAATAAAACAAACAAACAAAAAGCCCCTACACACAACTGAAAAAAAAAACCACATTCCATTACAGTGCAAACTCATTTTCATTTGAAGGTTCAATTTGATCCTAACCAACTTACCTATCTTAAGTCAGTAATATGCTGCTTGCTTCTAGCAGCAGGTCAGATAGAATTTTGCTGTAGAGATGATCCATCATTGCAAATCACTGTATTTTCTCTTCCATACTGGGATCTGAAATGAGGCTGTCTATAAAGAAATCTCGGCTAGGATGCGTGAGAGTTTTGAAGTGGTTCCTCTGTGAATTGTAGTATGTCAAATGTCAGATTGGAGAACAAAGGCTGGGAAAGGTGTCTGAGCTGCTTGTTCCAGAATTGATTCTTACTGGATAGGATGAAGACAACATTGCCTAATGGTCTGATGAAGGCTGAGAAAATTCTTTTTAGTTATTACTTAAGCTTTTATTCATGATGTTTGAATGCTATCAGAAAAAACAGCTAAGGCATTTTAGCTAAGTGTTTATTTTACATATTTTTCATTGTTAGTTTGTTTAAAGTATTAATGCATCAATTAACAGAAGATATCATGTCTCAGCATTTGAAATAGCATACCAAACATCCTCCATTTTTTACCTGAAAATTCCTAAGATGCCAATCATCATCAGCTGTGTGTGCCCAGAACTGCTTTGCACACATTGATGCTTCCTTTCTACTTGAGTCCAGGAAGCTGTAGAATTAGGCAGATAGCCATGGAGAAAAGACTGTGATGAAAAAATGCTCCTTCACTAGAATGAGGCTGAGTCAGCAAAATAGAAAAGAAAAAGGTTTTGTTTTATTGAGCTCAGATGCTACAGCAAGCGAATAGCTCAAGGGGAGGGCGCTCTGTGGTGGAAAGACTCTTGGCTTTGGCTTTGATCCAAGTTATGTTCCTTATAAAATACACAAACCATGCAGAGATAGTTTGTGTGTAGTTAGCAGAGTGTGCTAACCACTGTTGGCAGGAGCTGTTACTCCTGCTCTTCAGTATCACAGAATCTACAAGGTTGGAAGGGACCTCTGGAGATCATCTGGTCCAACCTTCCCGCTCCAGCAGGCACACCTAGAGCAGGTGGCACAGGGCGGCATCCAGGCGGGTT
>JAUBOD010000208.1:607071-620875 GCA_032353885.1 Nothura maculosa | reverse complement strand
CTATGCGGACTGGCGGTAGGACCATATTTGGCAATTATCTAGCAATAGGCCTATACCACTGAGGTTTTGGGCTAGGGTTAGGGTTAGGGCTATGGTTAGAGTTAAGACACAGAGAAAGCCCTGAGTTCCATGGGTTGTTTTACTGGAATTCCCTTTCCAAATGAAATATGGGACACTATGCAGACTGGTGCTACGGGCATATTTCATACTTAGTAAGCAGTAGGCCTATACCACTGAGATTTTTGGCTAGGGTTAGGGTTAGGCCTAGGGTTAGGGTTAAGACATAGGGAAAACCTGGAGTCTCATGCAATATTACACTGGAATACACTTGCAAAAGGATGTATGGTACACTGTGCGCACTGGTGGTAGGATGATATTTGGCAGTTATCTAACAATAGGGCGATGAATTTCAGGATTTGGCTAGCGTTAGAGTTAGAGCTATGGTTAGGGTTAAGACATAGAGAAAGCCTAGAGTCCCATAGGGTCTTGCTCGAGACTACACTTGTGATTATTATAGGATACTATGAGGACTGGCGCCAGGGGCATATTTCATACTTTTTAAGCAGTAGGCTTGTGCCCGTTAGGTTTTTGACTAGGGTTAGGGTTTTTGCTAGGGTTAGGGTTAAAACATAGAGAAAGCCTTGAGTCCCATGGAGTGTAGCACTGGAATACACTTGCAAACGGCTATATCGGACACTATGTGGACAGGTGCTAGGACGTTGTTTGGCAGTTATCTGTCTATAGGCCTAACACTGCAGATTATTGTCTGTGGTTAGGTTTAGGGCTAGGGTTAGGATTAAGACACAGAAAAAGTGCACACCTAGTGCACACCTTGGGGTGTTGCACTAGGATACACTTACCAAAGGTATTATAGCACACTATGTGAAGTCTCGCTAGGGGCATATTTCATAATTATTAACAAGTAGGCCTATGCCCTTCAGGTTTTTGACTAGAGTTAGGGTTAGGGCTAAGGTTACGCTTAAGACATAGAGAAAGCCTAGAGTCCCATGGAGTGTTGCACTTGACTACAATTGCAAAATGAAATATGGGACACTATGCGGACTGGCGCTAGGGGCATATTTCATTCTTCGTAATCAGTAGCGCTATGCCCCTCAGGTTTTTGACTTCGGTTAGTGTTAGGAGTAGGGTTAGGGTGAAGACACAGAGAGAGCCTGGAGTCGCATGGGTTGTTGCACTGCAGTACACCTTCAAAAGGAAAAATGGGACATCTTGCAGAGTGGCGCTAGGTACATATTTCATAGTTAGCAAGAAGAAATCCTATGCTCCTCACATTTTTGACTAAGGTTAGGGTTACGGCTACAGTTAAGGTTAAGATACAGAGAAAGCCTGGACTCCCATGGGCTGTTGCACTAGAATACACTTGCAGTCGCAATTATGGGACACTGCGGACTGGCGCTAGGGACATATTTCATACTTAGTAAGCAGTAGGCCTAAGCCCCTCACATTTTTTCACGAGTTTTAGGGTCAAGACTAACATTAGGGTTAAGACACAGAGAAAGCCTGGAGTCCCGTAAGGTGTTGCGGTGGAATACACTTGCACGAGGTATTATAGGACGCTGTGTGGACTGGCGCTAGGACTATGTTTTGCGATTAGCTAGCAGTAGGCCTATGCACCTCACGTTTTTGGCTAGGGTGAGGTTACCAAACCCTAGCCTCCAAACAGGCCTCTGATATTAATACGTTAGTGCACAATTTGTGTTATGCTGCAGCATATGTATGTTTTGTCACATGCAAATTCCACATTAATTTTTTCTTGTCTTCATATGTACAGCTTAGATTTACAGAATTGTATTCTAGGAAGGAGGCGGGTTTCGGATGTCTCCAGTCCAACCTTTTCATCGGATTAGGTCTCATCTGATCAGGTTGCTCAGCTAAATTGCTCAACTGAGTTTCCCATGTTTTGGAATAACATTCAGACATGCTGTTAAATGTCCCTTTTGTTTAATCCTGCACAGTCTATTGTGATGTCAATATATTTTAAACATATGTGCAGTTGGAAGTTTTATTTTATCTAATTCTATTTTATTATCATTTTTTTAAAAAGTAATGCTCTGTGCTTCTCTAAAAAAGTGTATTATTGATTTTAAAGTGCTATACGAATAATAACTTATAACAAAAATATTCTCTGCCTGAAAGATGGGTTTAATTTTCCTCATGTTTAAAAGAGTTAAAATAAGTCAGAAAGAGCCTCATGCTGTGCTGCTAACCTGACAGTGTATACAATGAAAGAGATAAACGTAAGAAAATACCACAACAGATTCCAAGTTCTTAGACTTACAGTTTTCTTTCAAAAAATACAGCCTGCATGGTAGCTAACCTGTATTTTTATTCTAAAGTTTGAAACTTTAAAAGATGCTCAATATGGTAGCTCTTTCATTATCCTGTTTCTGCAGAGCATATGCACTGGAGATATTTTGATAGTTTTCCTTGATTATTAAGGTTGAATATTCATTCTATACAAAAGCCTGCAGAATTAACAATACATTACAATTACATGCACTCTCAAATAGGAACACAGGCCTATTACTTTTTTCAAGTAAAATAATTACTTACAGGAGTGACACATTGATTACTAATTCCTCAAGAAGTTATTATGCATTACTATTTGAAAAACAAAGACTTAAAGTCAAAAATATAATTCTTGCTAGGATTTGCTCAATTTGATAAATGTTTTTGACTCAAGTAATTGCTTCATTAAAGCTAAAATGTGCTGAAAATGCTCAAGTTTACTTGCTAGTACTGCATAATAGAGCAACTATTATTAATACTAATTATAAAACTTATAGATTGCTAGTACTTGGCTACCACAAAAATAATGCTGAGAACTTTGGATCAGTTTGAATCGTTCTACAAACAAGTCAGATCCAGAAGCATAGGAACATAAACATTGTGTTCTTTCATTATAGTCTTTTGTTCTTAGTAAGTAGGTGAAAGCTCAGATAATATGAAGGACATAGACATAATCAGTGAGATGAATGTATGTCCTTTGCAAACTTTGCAGTTCAAACTTTGCAATTCTCATAGATTTATGTCTGAACTGGGTTCATTCATCTTAAACATTTTGACCACAGAAATTTGAAGACACACTTGACTATTTTAATTTTTGCTCGTATAGGTTGGTGTAATAGTTCATCCTCATTATTTTGGTGCTAATTCATCCTCATCTCATAATTAGCTGGTAGGAAATTCTTCCTTCCTCCAGAATCCATATGCATTTAAATACTGTGGAAAGTGTCCGAGGTAAAGAGAGTCCTAGAGTTCAAGTACATTCCAAATCTCATTAAAATAGTATGGAATTGGTAACAGTCACCACTGTTATCCTTTTATCATTCAAATTAGAAAACTATACTCTAATGAATAGTTATCTGGGGCCAATCGTGAGGACTCCTAGCTGCTGGGGAAGTTGCTACTTGGAGGGGTGGGTGTCAGAGCCTTGTTAGGGCAGTAAGCACTTAGGGAGTTCGAAGATGGAGATTCTTGCTTTCCAGACTTATGGTCTCTTAGTCCCAGTTTAGGAGCTAAGAAAGGCCAGCTTTCTGGCCTTGAAAATAAACTACAGAATGGGTTGTTTCAGTGGAGCTTGCATACAGACATTTTTCTTATGCAAGAATACCTTTTAAAATGTCATTCAGTTATTAGAATGGTTACAGATTAGCATCATGGGGTGTCAGAGTAGTGGCAAACAAGGATCTACCTCCTCTCATATTCAGTCTTCTGAATTTCAAGAGCTTCAGGGAAAAAGGTAGTACTTTCATAAAGGTCTGAAATGTATAGCAGACATACTCTTGGGTATATTACATTCTGGATTGGAAGCTGGTAACCAGGATATATCCCTAACATCTGAAGATCTGACTTGTTTTTTTTTATCAGGTATAATCAGGTATAACCTAAAATACTACCAAGTATTTGAAATCCAAATCCTTTTTTTTTTTCTTCCCATATCTGCTTTTCAAAATCTGTTCTCTAGGGCCAGTAATTGCAGATGAGACATCAGGGAAAGCCTTATGAAGAGAGTGTGTAGTATTCCTGAAGACAAGAAAGTGAAGTCACGCTTTTTTGGGGGAAGCTTACGCACAGTGATGTGTGAAAGAGCTCCCTGGAAGGTAGAAGATTCTTCTCTCACTTTCACTCCAGTGTGACAAAGTGCAGTTGTTTCCTCAGACAGATTGAATTTTGCCTTGGGGCAAGATTAAGTAAGAATAAGGCAGTGCTCCCTCATGCCAGCAGTAACCTCCTAGTAAAGACCTTTACTAAACCTTCCTTTCTAGTATGTTCCAGCACCCTCTCTGGCCCCAAGAGGGGCACTAGCAGTGAAGTGAGACGGAGACCTGTCTTGGCATACAGACAGTGAGCTGAACTGCCAGTGGGCATATCTTCTGCCACATTAGCATGATTTGCACATACATCCTGCCATGTTAATTGAAAGATCTTTAATTTGCATGTGGGAATTATCTGATTGACTTTCTTCCATGAACCCTCTTTATAATTATGCAAATGGTCCAGCACCAGGGAGAAACAAGCCATTTTATTAACTTCAAAAGCAGTGTGTTTAAAATAAAGGCGACAACAGCAAGGCTTGCCAATGATATGCTAAGCTCTAACAACAGGTCAGAGAAGCATATGCTTAGCCTCTTTAGCAACCAAAGACCTTTATTTCCAATTCTACTGAAAAAGCTACTTTTGAACAGTCATCGATTGTACAACCTGCAACTAGCACTTTGTCTCACTCCTGATCCAGGTTTTTCAGCTTACTTTACAGCATCTCCCCAAAGATGATCTGCATGGCTTGCTGTCAAGTAAAAACACTTCATGCTCTGAAATGAGCAAATCACTTCATCCAGTGCTTCTCTGTCCTGTTTGTCTAATATTCTAGCATAAGTGGCTTTTTGAGTGTCTGTCAGAGAGTTTTCCTAAGAGTCATGATCTGTGTTTCATCTAGGAACTGCCACATGTTTAGTTTGTTTTTTTTTTGTTGTACTTTCCTGGGCAGTCACGTATGAATTGGAGTTGGAGAGGAGGTTTGGCAAAAAAGGAATGTGTTTGATATGTGGAGATTTGTCCATTCTTTCTGAAGAATACTTTGGTGTATTAATTACCACACTGTCAGCCCTTATGTAGAAACGATACTATTGAAACTCAGTCTGTCTCATCTGTAATGTGATCCACATCTTATTCATCCTAGTAGAATCGGAATGTGGTAAGGATCTATGTCTGTGCCTGTGGAGACTTACTTACATGTAATGTGGCTAGATTTACATGGATGTCATAGTATTGTGTCAGTAATTTATTGATTTTGGCCTGCCAGCAATCATTTGTTTTCATTTTTCTATGTTGATAAAGCATACAAACCTCTAGTTTCATCTATCTCTCTTCATCATACAGTGTGAATTCCTTCTTCTGCAGGTCAGATTAACCTGATCACGTTGCCTAGACTATGGAAAAAAACATTTTTAAAGAACTAAATCAGCTGTACTAATTCTGCAAGAAGTTATAACAAAGATGGCAAATGTTGATGGACCTCTTCTACTATAGTATACAGGGTAATTTTAACTTCAGCCTAGCAAAGAGCTGTTCAGCAACCGTTCATGTCAATATAGGAACTCTGAACTTCAACATGAGATGCCATAACCAATGAGTTCATCCATTTTCACTTCTTCCTTTTCATAAATTCCTAAAGATATTTCTCAAACCAAGAAAAGACCTGTCTTTTCTCACTCACTCTTCCCATTTCCTTTTTCTCTTTTTACTGTCATTTTATTCTGATTTTCCTAATCCACTTTACTTGCAAGGCAAAAAGGGAAAAAAAATCTGCTGAGAAATGGATTTTCCCTTCAGGGCGATGCAGACTTCAAAAGAAAAATCAGTCATTTCAAGAGGAGGAAAAAAAAGTTTAATCATCAAGAGCAATAATTACTTTCTAAATATTATCATGGCAGATAAGGAGAGCAGAATTGAAATTGAAAGTGGAGCTTTCTCAGTTATTCATTATATTTGATTTATAAGTTTGGAAATTCTGAGGAGTTGCTCAGTATTGCATCTCTGTAATGTAGTTATCATAACTGATAAGTTATCCAGGCATTTATCAGTTCTGGTTCTTGTGTTCCTCCAAGAGATAAAAGATCGCAGTTTGAAAAGTAACTGCCTTTTTTTTTTTTTTTCCTTTCCCAGATTGATCTCTTTACTTCTCGCTGGGCCCAGGCAAGGCAACCTTGCCTGCATACATTTCTGTTTCCAGCCATTTTGTAAATGCACTGCTTTGGATTTAGTCAAAAGTGTGGGGCTGAGCCTTAAACCTCCTTAAGGAGGTCAGCAGAAATTCCTTTTTTAGAAGCTGCTAATTTGTTTTCCTTTTTGTAGCTTCTGATATCAACCTAATTACTATGAAAGTAAATTTATTAAAAAACTGTCAAATCAAATTCCTATTGTTACCTGACAGGAAATACATAATATTTCTATATTTCTATACTTATGGAAATAAATATCTATTGAAGCCTTTCACAAAATACAGCCCACGCTTTATAGCAGTAGGATTGTTTTCTAAAATACAGCAAAATTCTCCCTCTTTGTACAGCACTATGTTTCTGCACATGGTAAAGAATGAATGGTAGGAATTGGCAAATACATTTAAAGGTTTTCTAGGGCAATGTTGTGGCCAGGAGATCTGTTATAAGATACTGTGAGAGTTTTCTATCTTCAGCTTCCAGACTGAACAAAAAGAGGAGATAGGATTGCTCTCTGAAACTGTATTACAGTTATAAATAGGAGGCAGGGGAAAATAGATATTTTTTAAAACTAAGGAGTTACATTAGTATAAAAACAAGTGAATACTGACTGTGAATAAAATGAGCCTACAAGTTAGAAGTAGATTCCTGTCCCAAACAGAAATCCTCTGGATAAACGTGAAGGTATCCAGGAGAGTAAGTTTATCAATGGCTTTATGTGATATGGTCCTGATGTATTAGCTTTTATGACTTCTGAGGTTAGTTCTTGTTTTTCTCTAATTTGTGTATGTGATAAGTCATTCTACCGCCATTCCAGTATTGTACAAATTAAAATACTAGAGAGATATGAGATCACTCCTGTCTCACAGCTCAGCTGAACTGCAGTGTGTTGAGTTGTAAGCTCTTAAATAGCACATTTAAGCAGAGGCTACTGCAGTAAGATGCACAGCTCCCTGTAGCAGACAGTGGCAGACAACTCATTGATGCACAAACTATATACGACCTCTTGTTTGCTTGTCTAGTTGCATCATACGAGGCCATATTACCTCAATCATTAGAGAAAGAGCCATTCCATTTAAAGTGAAATTGCACTTTGTGACCAGAGAAGCAACCACAGCTACAAGGTAGAAAAGATTTGTCCTGAATGCAAGGCTCAGGTTTGGATTTCAATAAGTTAATAGCTCAGCTTTTGGAAACTAGAAAGAGCAGAAAAGAAATCTTGAGCTCTTTAAAGATGTGACTTGAGGGAAAACTCTCAATACTAACATTGACTATTACAAAACTGATTTATAAAATGATTACCTGTGTTTGGACCTATAGCTAGGTAGCTTATTCAATAGTATCTGGAGGTGAAACCTTGGAAGAAAGTTTTGGAACAAATTAGGAATTGCCTGGTTGCTGTCCTTCACAGTTCCTTTCTACTTGGAACAGATGGGAGGCAATGATGCTTAAACTTTTCTGTTTTAAAAATGAGATATTATGTTGGAGCTACTAAAAGCACAAAACAGTGAATTTGAGGCTTGAGAAGTTATATCATAGGTCAAATTACCTCACTCATCACATATAGAGTCAGCCAGTGCACTAAGTGCACTTACAGTACCTTTTAAATGAAAAAATGACTGAACAGGACAAAGGCATGAGATGCCTGATGGTATTAACTGAACAGAGATCTACTCATGGGGCTGGTTCTGTAACACTTAGTTGCAAAGTTTGCCATTTTAAGTAGGGAAAAAATGGGATACGGTACTGGCCACAGAAAGGCCCATTAAATTATCCTGGTCTATGGTCAGAATGAGCCTAGAGAGTAACATGAAACTGAGCAGGTTTGGTGGTATTGATTCTCATGGACTTGGTTCTTCTTGATTCTGTGATATTGATTCTTCACTTTGATGGCTTCAGTCCTTAAAGAAAACACTAAAGTGACCATGTGGTGGCCAGAATATTGCTTGCATTGGGGAGCTGTCTGCTTCCTGCAGCCTTGGACAGCCCACTGCTGACCACTGAACCGACCAGGGGCAGATGCAGGAATGGACTTGTAAACTGCATGCAGCAGGAGGTTCCCAGAGATGTGCCAAGTGCAGGCACAGGAAGAAAGCTTGGACTAGCACATCCTGGGATCTAGAATAGCGCTATTCTACAGCCAGTGTTCCTCACAGTGGGTTTACATTTACGCACTCCATAGCTAGATTGTAACGCCTGGTGTATTTCATGTGGCATCCTGCTGTGCAAACTCCAGTTGGAATTAAATGTGTGTAATATGCTGTACAATGCTTTAGGATATACGAGCATCATTTACTGGGCTATTGAATCAAATGCAAGAAAAAAGAAGGAAGTTGCGCTTTCTGTAGTGTAAAATATTGAAACAGGCATTATTTTGTACTCACTCTGCAGTGACATTTTAATTTATGAGCTAGGAATGCACTGATTGCTGGCTGCAAAAATTGATTTGGTGTTCATCTGATTCAACCCATGTCAGAGTTTGAAAGTAATTATGATAGTGGAGCTGATAGGCAGGCAATTACATTTTTGTTCTCTCTATATCCTTTTTTTCTTTTTTTTTTTCCTGAGGTGGTTCTTGTCAGAAGGCTTCTGCAAGGAGAAGAGTATAATCTTTGGCAGGGTTATTTGGTGTGTTATTATGGTACAGTCTCAGTTCAGGACTCAAGCTGCACCATCTGCTTTCCTTTACAGAGCCTGTGTTAACCTTTTCAGAAACCTTCCAGGCTAACCAGGTTAAAGAATCAATGTTTAGGCAAGCAGTCTCATCGTACCACCCATATTTTATCTGCATCATCAGTGAGGCTGCCTATAACTACTGTTTCCTAAAGCTATATCCCTGCCATCTTTCCCGTTACCCTCTGCTCGTGCTGTTCTCTCTGATAGATAACTGCAAGGAAGGAAGGGGAGGGAGGCCTGTAGGGGATGGTGCATAATGGCGAGAGGGTGAAAGGCTCTCCCACCTGCACAGACTGGAATTAGGGTGCTCGTTGCAGAAGAAGATGCAACAGCCTCTCATTCCTACACTTCTGATGCAAAGTAATCCAGGAGAAATCCCCTGTTTAAATGGTTTGGACACTTGGATGCCAAAATTCATTTTTTTCCAAGGAACTAACCACTTTCAGAGCCTACAACCTCCAGAGTTTCCTGTGGATACGTGCTGTCTTGCATGCATGAAATGGAACGTCTCAAATTTTAAGTGCAAATCAAAATAGTCCAATTATTATCTGAAAAGTGATACTTCATTGCAATCCTTTTTTTTCTGAGATAGTTTTAAAAGGATATTTCATTTTGTTCCTGCACAGAACAAAAGCTAATTCTTCAGCATCAAAATTTATCATAAAATTTAACTGTTATTGCCTTGCCAGCTGTACTAAAAGTATTGCTTGTTTGCCTAAACAGCACTGTTTGGAACAGGGTCTTTTTCATCCCATTGTTAATGTAGTATCTAAATAGCAGGATCTTGATATTATGGGAGTCTGTCGGTAATTTCATTACTGCTAAAATTCAAGTGGTAGCTGCTGTGTCTTCACATGTGCATTCCTCTGTAATGGTTTTGTTTGCTTTTGTTTTGTCCTCACTAACTTTACATCAGAGCAGTTTCTTGGAACTATTTCATTGGTCTGGCCCTGCAATACCCATACAGAATAGTCTCCTGCAAGATAAAATGCAGTGATCACCAAAAATAGTGAAAATAGTATGAGATTGTGGGCAAACCTATGCCAAATCTTTCTTCCCTCTCTAGTGAGGAGGAAACAGAGATACACTCAGGATAAAGTGCAGCTGTGCTTTTTCCTAAAGTTCAAGGCTGTTCTCATGTCCTAATTTGGATCATGGAGTAATTGTATGTTATGCTGGAGCCTAGTTAGCTTTGCAACATGCAAGATAACAAGATCATTAACTAGCAAAAAGACATAAGGAAACAGATAAGACATAAGGAAACAAATTATGGAGCAGATTCTACAGTTCACCCCCACTATTGGTATCTTTTGATGTTTATTTTATATTTCTAACTTAAATTCTGAGACATTTTTCTATTGCTAATCTACTGCACTAATCTGTAGTATTACTACAGTCTTTTTCACATGATACATGTGTTCATTACTTCTGCCTCCTGAACACTTGAACTTGACAGGTTTCCCTTGGACTTACCCTGATACCTTCTGCAATGTGAGAAAGGTGTCAATCTGTTGGAGTTGGCATGTTTGAGAAACCCAAACACCCCCCAAATGTTTTACCACTTCTTCATAGATCTCACTCATATACCACTGAACAAGTACTTCTGATGCATCTTGAGAATCAATAAATTCCATCCTGTTATAGGATGTTAATATTAAAATATCAGAAATTGAGCCTGTAACAGAAGAAATGCATCATTGGGCACAGTTTTATGTATGCACTTAACTGCAGTCAACATAGGAAGTGCATTTTTATACTGTAAAATGGCCAAATTTGGTGGGTACTAGAAGCATATGTACATTCAAGAAGGCAAAATAATTAAAAAATTATTAGGGAGAAAAAAAATAAGAAGAAAATGTCATTTTACCACTGTGTAAATCTGGGTTGTGCTTTTCTTTTAGTGCTAGACTCAGTTTTGGCCATTGCTTATTGAAAGCAGATATATGACATATGTATCCCCTTCTGGGCCCTCCTTTATAGGAAAAGTTTGGACCTACTGGAGTGAGTTAAGCAAAGGGCCACAGAGATGATGAACAGACAAGAGCATCTCTGACACAAGGAATGGTTGAAAGAAATGGTGTTGTTTAGAGTGGAGGAGAAAAGGATCAAGGGGATGTTTATGAATATCTGATGAAAGAGTGTTAAGAAGACAGGACCAGACTGTTCTCGCTGGTACATGTTGCCTAGAGAGATTGTGGAGTCTCCCTCCTTGGACCTAGACATAGTTCTGGGCAACCTGCTCTCGGTGACTCTGCTTGAACAGGGGGATAGATCTGATGATCTCCAGAGGTCCCTTCCAACTTCAGCTAGTCTGTGGTTCTGTGAAATAAATGTAACAACAGACTGAGGTCAAACGGAAGGAAGTATTTTTTCACAAAGTGTGGAACGCACTGCCACAGGATATTGTGGAAATTGAAAATATAAATGCATTCAAAAAGCTAATATGCCAGTGTGTGGTAGAAAAATCCATTAAGACCTATGAAATACAAGTACTATGAAATACAAAGTCGATGGAGCACAAATATTCAAGTATAACCACGTCCCAAACTGATGCTTGTCACTCCAAATCACATGATGTATGTGGAGGAAAGAAAAAAAAAAGTTTTTCTGCATGTTTGCCTTGCGTTCATCCATCCTCTGAACAAACACAAATAATTAGCTAGTGCCAGAGGCAGGGCTTGACGCCTGAGCTAGCAAGGCTATTTTTCTCTTCCTTTCTTACATGTTCTTAAGTCACACAGTCATTGTAAGTGTATATTTAAATTTGGAGCACTTGCATCTGTGGCTTTGTTCTTCTAGGTACCTACCAGATCTACCTTCAGGCATTTTGTAGAGGCTGAAAAAGGCAAAAATGAAACATGAGATGCATGACTAGGTAATTTGAGGAAGAGGTAGTAAACCTCCTGGAGCCTCTATAACTCTGTAGCAGTTCAAATTGCAGTAATTTTATATACTTATAGATAAATATATAGCATTTATCTATATATTATGTCAATATTTCATTAATGAAATTCATTTGCTTTTGCTCTTTCTCTCTCTCTTTGTTTTAATTAGGGTGTAGTCATTTACAGCCAAACCTCTGTTCAGCTGCTATAAAATATTCATTTCCACTTGCAGTTTGATAATGAAGCAGTATCTTGCAGCCCATTTGAACCGTTGCAAAGCAAGGCAGATCACAAAGGGAAAGGAATAAATGCATTCCTTTTAGAAAACAACAAACTCAAAACGTGCTCAGTGCAAACTAGTTTCAGGCAAAGGGAAAGGCTGCCAGCTAAAAAGCAATTTATGTAATACGTTGGCAAGGAGGTGGGAAGCCAGTGAATAGAACTTAATGAGTTGACAGCTGTCAAGAACTCCATGGTGTCAGATTGTAGCATTTGTTTCGATCATTTGCACATTGTGTGCAAGTAGGAGACTTTAGTAGAAAGGATACCCTGGGACCTGCCAGGCAATTTGTTCCACTACCTATGGGGTGAGGGATTCAAAGCTTCATGGTGTAGAGATTACGGAGCATTTCCCTACACCTGGTGGAAAAACAGTGCTTCATCTGAAAGCAAGGTTTGCTTTCTGTGACGGGGCTGTTTTTCTGAGAGTCATTTGCCTCTTGTGACGAATGGTCTAAGTTTTGCTGCAGTTTATTTTCATAGAAGTGAACTGTTGCCTCTCCCCATTGAGGTGGAGTTACTGCAGGAGATCCCTTTCCTTTTTAAGCAGGGATCTCAGTTTGTAAGAATGCACAGTGTTTTCCATTGCTTTATTATGTTTCAGAAACACTGAAAAAGGAAGATGACTTCTAAGTTCCCTCCTACTTCAGCAGTGCAGGACAGATTGTGATAGCATGTAAAGGAATGGGGGTCCTTCAGCTCATAAAATTCATCAAACTGGATACTCTTACTGCTTTATCGAGCACCTTCCTGCAAATATTGCCAAAACTATTTATAAGCATTTACTTCTAAAAAATATATGTGCATCTTCACTATATACTATATTTAAAATATATTTAAAATGGAGGTCTGACTGGCCAGCTGCCCTGTCATGACACTCAGCTCTTTCATATAATTCTATAAGAGGGGAGGGGAGGGGAGGCGAGGAAAACCTTGCCATTTCTTTCAGCCTTTTCATGCCTTGTGTTGTGTTGTTGAAACAATGTGCCTACTGGAGCAACATGCCTAGTGCCTAGGCATTACTAGTGCCTAGTAATAACCATAGAAGTGACTGGAAACAATTATGGAATTTTGAATGGGATTTTTTTAAAAAAAATATTTTTTTCATCTAAAACAGCTCCGAATAATACTCTGCTACACTCTGAAGTCCAGGCACCATTGCTACAGTGTCCTGGAGTGCAAACATGCACATGCTTTTGTTTCACATGATGCTGCCAGTCAAAATCTGGATATGGATGCAGCTATGCCAGCCTTTGTCAGCTTAGCTTTCTGGGCTCAGGAATGGGGAAACTGCACCAGCAAAACCCCTCCTTCTGTCAGCATTCCTGGATTGAAAGTTGGGAAGAGGGCCCACTTGGATATACCAGCATGACTTTAATGCCTTTAAGTTTCTCTAGTGTGGGTAGGGCTTAAGTCTAAAAATTAAGTGATTAAAATGCCAGAAGGCAGCAGCTGTTAATGTTAGTGGCTCCCATGGCTTATTTCTGGATAGCACATACAAAACTTATATAATGATACTGGATAGAGAAGAATTTTAAGAAAAAATAAACTGGTTTCCTTCTGGGAGAGACAGCAGAAATGCCATTATCCAAAAACTATTACTATACTATCAGTGCAAACTGATACAAGAAAATTACATGGGCATACATTTCCTTACTGTTAGGGTAACAGAGCACTGGAACAGGCTGCCCAGGGAGGTTGTGGAGTCTCCTTCTCTGGAGG
>JAUBOD010000208.1:527495-606971 GCA_032353885.1 Nothura maculosa | reverse complement strand
ATGATACTGGATAGAGAAGAATTTTAAGAAAAAATAAACTGGTTTCCTTCTGGGAGAGACAGCAGAAGTGCCATTATCCAAAAACTATTACTATACTATCAGTGCAAACTGATACAAGAAAATTACATGGGCATACTGTAATTCATCTGCACAAGAAGTGCTTTAGATGCTAGACCCCATTTTGGCCCGTGTCCTGGTCAACCTGTCCTGTTTTAAGTGTTCCTGTGAGAGAGGTTGAATTCGCTGTGGACTAATCCCTAGTGTGGCTATCCCTAGCCTGGAAGGGCTCTGTGCTTTTCTATATTATAAAGACTTGTACTGAAGACTTATAATAGACATTATGCAAAATCAGGTATACTTTCTTTTGTGATTCCCACTGTTGTCAACACCGTAATTAGAATATATGAGAGAAGAAATTTCTCAGAGTGCTACCTTGAAATGATAACTGTCTCATTCAAATTCATTATGCAGAAACTGCATTTCATACTTGACATGAATTTCATGCTATTTTGCAATCCTTAGCACAGGTTATTGATGTCAGAAAAATTGCATCACAAAGCTGAGTTTAGAGGCAGCTTTACTGACAGCAGAGAAAGTATTTTCATGTGCTTTAAAGCTTCATTTCCTCCCTTTCTGATAACTTTTCTTTGAATATTTGTTTCTGAATATCACCCAGCTTTGGCCTTAGAAATATGAAGGGCACAAGGGAAAAACCTTATAGTATGTGATGTCTTGATTAAAGTATCTCTAAAGCAGCACAAAGCTTCTTCATTGGGTGTGGGATTTTTTTTATTTTTGGTAGATAATTTGTTTTGTTTTGTTTTCTGCTTTAAACAGGTAGAAGTATAAATGAGCCCAGCATGTTCCAGATGGTGTTTAAAGCTGCCTGAATTCCTTTGTCTAACTCTCTCTCACTAAGTGCATTCCAGCTGAGCAGCTCTTGGGCTGTTAAAACTAACTTTGTTCCTTTCATTTATTTATTTATTATTTTACGCAAACACAAAAGATTTGATTTGCCTTTACTCCTGCTAATCAAACCAATGGAGAGCTAAACAAATAAGCAATGAAAATGGCCTTGTTATCCATCCCAGGGAGCTAATCTTCTGATTAAGCGGGGGCTGGGGAGAAGCCCTGCAGCGATAACAGTTCACTGTGTCTGTTGGGCATGGGAGTCTGCCTACCCAGTGGCAGAGTTTTGTTGCATGACAGCCATTTCCAGCTTGGATCACTTGATGTGGCATTTAAGTGACATTGAGTTCAAATCTAATGGGATTCTGGGAGGTATTTATTATATTGAGCAGTGCCGGAGATTGACACTTACCTGGCTGATGAAGTTGGTGCTTCATTAATACTTGAAGAACCAAGTATGTTTATTAACTTGATGGGTATATGCTTAAGGATAGCATATTCTGAGTCTGTTTTTTAACTAAGGGTTAGAGAGCAGATAAACTTCCTGCAGTCTATTGATCAGTTTAGTTGGCTGACCGGTGAGTGCAATTTTGGGATCTATCCATAAGAGTGAAATAGGAGTTGTTCAGCAGTTCATCTCAGGTGCTGCCGCTGTAAGTTGTGGGCACCAGTGTTTGGAGTTTGAGTAAAAATCACACTTCTGTCTGTAAATTCTCTCCATCAGTTTTTCCTCATTGATCTCTGTTGGTGATAGAATTGTTTTGACTTGCTTGTGTACTTTCTTTGTGGCCCTTTTCCTTTTTTGCTAACATGTAGAATAATATCCAATCTCTATGCCCCTACTGCAGTTGTTAGTCTATCCACATAGAAAAAAGCCCTCAGAAATATTCAGGATAGAAAACCAAGATTTTTAAGTATCAAAATATTTGCTGGAGGTATTCTTCAATGGAATAAAACTATTGAATTTTGTTTTTATTAGATTTGGCCTTGACCATGTTAATATGTACTAGCTGCTGAAAGCCATCTCTACCCTACATTAAAAAAGGACAGATTTGTGGTTAAAAGAAAGTCATTGCAACTGGGAAATCCTGGGAAATCTTGTCTACCAGAGCTGCCTTTGTGACTTTCTTCATGTTTATGAACATTCTTACTGGCTACAGATTAAAGCAATTTATGGGCTTTTTTAACAGATATGCTGTATCTATGGTCATCTGTCGGGTTTTAGTAGTTATTTTCCATGTTAACTTTTTTGTATATATGAAGTTATTCAGGAAGCAATTCTAATGTAAAAGTATACTAAAAGTGTATGCTAAATATAGCGAAATGATGCTAAAGTATATCTAGTGGGCAAAGGCTTATTTCTGCATTTATTTCTTCTGCATTGTATTTATTCTGCATTTAAATGTGTTTGGAGACCCCCTTCTCCTTGCAATCTAATGTTTGTGTCCTGTGAGTAACAGTATTTAAATGTCATTTTCGAAGTGTGTGATAATGTTCACAGAGAAAGAGGAAGATTTGTCTGGAAATACCAGTGTAGCACATTAATGTGAATATTCAAAGATAGATGTTTATCTTATTGGACTCAGAGGTACTTACAATAATTGCAGGAGCTGTTTTAAGGCACATTTATTCAGAGTGATTATGTTTATTGTTACTTTACAAATAACATACCCTGTCACATTAGAATTTAACTACAAAAATTAGGACCACAGAATAGTGTTAGTTTTTTTTAGTTTGTTTTGTTTTGTTTTTTTACCTTTAAGAATTTTACCATTCCAAGTGGCAGCTTTCCGTGGGCTACATAATAATGAGCAGCAGAAATTAAAAAGCAAGCAAGGGAGGAAGCAAAGGAAATCTCCAAATTAAGGAAGTGATGGCAATTACTTTGCATGCCCAGCCAAAGTGCATCCATGCCTGGAATGGGAAGCAGGAGCCATGTGACAATGAGCAGAATCACTGCATCACGGTCTGATACATGGAGGGAAGGATAATTGACCTAAAGTTGTTAGGAAAATTTAAAAGAGTAAAAGTACTTGCTGAGTTTCAGTCTAAAAAATTCTCAGGAGCATCTTTTTGGGAAAGTGCTTGGATGCTGATTCTTTTCTTTTTTTTTTTTAAGTAGCAGGCCCTTAATGATAGGTCTACTTTTGGACTGGTCTCTCCTCGTAGCATGTGAGGATTCCTTTGTCTGGGCCTGAGGATCGTTCGTCACTTCAGTGCTGCAACTCGGAAGGTTTCTGTGGGCCCACCTGGCGTTGGCTAAAGGGTTTTGTCCCCTAGGCTGCCACTGTCACTTCACAGAAGTGACAGATATGAGAACATGCCCAATATCCTGCAGTCTAAAGTGTCTGCTGGGAGGGGGTCTCCCATATCTAATTTCTAGTTCAGCCTCATTTGTAAGAGATGATGAGATCACTGCTTTAAAAATAGAAGCGGACCTATGCGGCTTTATTAACGAGCACATAAATAGAAACGCCACTTGAATTGCCTGTGTGACTTCCTCCTTCTCTCTACTCCATTGTAACCTTACTTTATAGATTTTGTTTCTTTTAAATCATGTGTTGGGGGGAAGCACAACATGGTGTGCAGGTTTTGAGGCTTCAAAGATTGTCATTAAAGCCACTGTGCTGTATTTAGTTATTTATTTCTCGCTCAGAATGATCTAATCAATAACAGAACAAAATCAAATACGACTCCCTCCCCTCCAAGGAAGAAAAGACAAGCTAAATAAAGATGTCCAGGAGAAAATGCCAGCAAACGACATATTGATTTCCAGCAAAGGAGCAAAGTGTAAATGAAAAATATTCTTCTGACACAGTTATTAAGTGCAGGCTAGCACGCAAAGAAAACCCATTTACTCTTACTAGAGGCTGAGTCTTCAAAGGGCAGCTGATTCATCTAAGATCGTTTGAGCATCTAACTTTCTCCAGCATAGGCTTCCTTTACTAATTTAAAGGGTTTTTGTACTTAGGCTTTGCTTTGAGAATGTAAAGTATTTACTAAAAGTCTGATTGCATGCCAGATAAGCAGAGAAGTTGTTTTCTCCTCATTTTATAGCTGTATAAACAGAAATATGAGGAAGGAGGCAATTTTCCCAAAGTCAGGCAGTGAATTTATAGCAATATCAAGGATATAAAATCAAACAACATGAAGCTTCTGATTCACTATCCATGGCAGTTTGGACTGGGGCAATTTAAGAAGTTACTGCTCCCCAGTGTTTCGCCCTGCCCTTCTGCAGGCAAAATAGATAACGTGCTTGTTCTTCAGCAAGGGTAGCTCATAGCTGAAAATATTAATAATAATTTGATTTCTGAGGCTATTTAAGTTAATATATCAGACTGTGCATCTGGGACTAAGGTGCATATCAGTGGGATGCTAAATTCTGGCAATAGACTGGCTTTTTCCAACTGCACTCTGGAAATCTTTTTCAGAGTTTTGCTTCCTATGTCTTGCCCTAAACAGATGCTGAGGAGGAGGAGAGGTTGAAGCCTCCACTGCTCAGTGATTTCAGCTTCTTGCTAATTCTTCAGAGGAGGGGACCCATGGTACCACTCAGAAACTGTGTTCAGAACAACTGAAATAGAGGAATCTATTAGACAAACTCTGTGAAGCAACACTATGTAGGCTGATCTGAGCAAGATTTTCAGAAACGTGCCTGAGCAATGCCTGACATTCAAGGGTTCTCTGTCCAACAGCTCTCTCTGATTTCAGGGTGGGAGCTGTTGTTTTTTTTAAACTAAGCCATTCAGCCAAGCATCTTAAAGAAGTTTTGTACATGCAGTGCACTTTCCTTCTTGAATTTTCGTCTGCACCACCACCGCCATCTACATTATTTCCTTTGCTTAAAACTGAATATTCAGAATTTCTGTTTCAGCTGACAGGTCTGTTTCAATAATACAAATAAAATAGGGGAAAAAATCTGCTTCAAACAATGAAGTGGACACATAGTTTGTAAATCCTTCCAGTTTGCCTACTCTTCAATGTATCAAGTGTTATCTTGAGGGTGCTGCTTTGAAAACAGGCAAATGAAATTCAAAAAGAGAAATAGATTGATAGACGGAAAAATGACTCTCTTCCCATGCCAAATCTCTTTCTTGTGTATTTTAGCCCTGAATTTATATTTTACAGTCTAGTCCAAAACTGTTGCAAATCTTGAGAGTTAAACTAAACAATTTGATTGAAAAAAGCTGACAATTGATCCTCTACCAGATCAGGTGGGAAGGAGCACTTTTCTATCAGGAAAAGAAAGAAACAGAAAAGCAAACACCTCTGTGTGCATATATAATCAATAAACAACCAATCTAGATTCCTGAAGATGATTATTTATTTATTTATTTAACTCCTAAATAATACGTAATTTCTTCAGGCCAAGAACTAAATTGAAAGGATTTGGAAGGATTTGCTTATCAGCAGAACACCACGTAGCATTACATTTCTACTGCTTTTGGGAAGGTACATTGAAGTTGGGTTAAGCTGCTGTGGTTCAATACTTCTCTTTCCCTTGCCAGAGTGCCTTGAACAACAGATGGATTAATCCTCCGCACTTTTCTTTCTCCCCTCTTTGCCCTCCCTTCCCTTTTTCCCTCTGCCTACAGCCCTCACAAAATCTTCTCCCTTCCCAATGCCAGCACTGGGAAACAAAAGGCAGAAACACTGATTTTTCCCCATTGTCTTTGCACAGCCTCAGGATAGAACAAAGTCCCTGAAATTTGGCATCAAATGTGGTCAAGAAGAGGCAGAAGCTTCACAGTCTTAATGAACTATTGATTCTATTGAGACAGGCTTTGGGTTTTCAAAGGACTAATTCAGCTTTCAAGGCTCTTTGTCTACATGACTGCCCATGACGCGGGATTGATGCACAATTGGAGATGGGAAGGGGTGACTGGTTTTTGTTCTGTCATCTTTAACTGACTTTTTTTTTAATCTCTTGTCTACTGTAGTAACAGACAAATGGCTAATTTTGGTACAGGGATAGCTCTCACATGATCCCTTCTTAATGAAATAATTTGACAGCATATGAGCTTTTGTGTCCGGCCAGGATCACAAGCCAGGAATCGCACTAACACTGGAATAAGGTTAAGGGTCACATGCTTGCTAGTTACCAACAAGCTCCCATCGAGACAGGGTCTCTTGGCCCACAGGATGGATTTATTCACATGGTTTGAAAAGGTCTACAGCAGCGATAGTCTTCCAAGTACAATACAAGGCTCGGCTGGGTAGCTCTGCTGCTCACTTTGGAAAGAAGAGAAATGCCTAATAATGTGTTTATTTTACATCATGATAGGGATGGGATGTGAATAGCAGATTGATTTAGAGTGAATTAGATTTGGCTGAAGATAAATGGGTCAATATCTTTTCCCCTTGGATCGTATGCCAATTACGTTCCTATCTGAATGGCTTGGGTGACTGCTTTATCTTACTGCTAGTGGTTTCTGGTATTTCCTTGGGGAAAGTACTCCATAGTTAGTAGAGATCTCTGATGAGATTTTTCTTGCTGAAAATCATACTAATTTTTTTTTGGCTTAATTTTACCCTCTACCGTTTCTGAACTTAAATAGTTTATCTTCCTTCGTGATGTTTATTATATCCTTCTGATACTTGTAGATATTTATCATAACTCCAGTCCTCATTAAACCAAGCTTTGATGGTCAATTTTGCTAAGCCTCTGTCATTCATAAATCTCTCCAGTCTTTTCATCATTTTAGTGGCTCTTCTCTGAATTGCATCCAATTGCTCTAAGTCTTTTGGCATTAAATTGCCCAAAACTAAACATAATGATCGATGTTCTGTTGGAGTAGATTGTTGCAGCCTGGTTGAAATCAATACCAGTTCAAACCAACAGAGAATTTGGCCCTTTTGTTTAAGCTTTCACCTCAAATAAGCCCTATGGAGAAAATTATTAGTTTTGTGTTCTTTGATGCATTGCCTTTGTAGAGGCAGACACGATCTCAGTGCAAATGTGTGGGGTGCAAAGTCCTCACGCTGCTTCATGACTGTGCCTGTGTTGCAATACAGAAGAACATACTGTACCATACAATGCTAACGAGCTGGAGAGGATTAAAACCCTTTAGCCACTGATAGCAAATCCAGAACTATCCTTGATAGTTTATACAGCCCCAAATTGCACCTTCTTTTATAATACCTCGTTATGTTTTGAGCAGCATTTGAAATATTTCCCCATTTGTATGCAGATTCTTTCCACTGAAATGTACTAGCTTGAATTTGTCCAGGTAGAATATCTCAAGTTATTTATATAATGATGAACTGCTGGGCATTTTTGCAAGATTAAACAGAAAGTGAGAAACAAACATAATGGATAGATGAAGAATTTCTATTTAATTGTAATAGTATGAATAGAATACAAGTTCTTTAAAAAAGCTTGGTTACCAGAGTACAATTGAGATAGAAATGATGCCTAATGAGACTGAGGTACTTCCTCTGCTGTCATGTTTTGGCAAGTCAAAAAAATATCCCGAGGATGTTTTTTTTCCTAAATGAACAACTTAATTTCTGATAGATAGAACAGCATCAATATCACTTGACTTTTCTGGGTTCCCTATGTTCCTTCATACATTGCCCATATTTTGAAACATATTTGAGTTACTTATAAAATATCTCAACTTCTAAATTTAGAGAATTTAATAGTGTAGGAGGAGAGAAAAGATTCAAGTGATTGGATTTAAGAAAAAAATGTTGAATTTTGACTCAGTCCGTTTTAGGTGTGAAAGGCGAATACCACTATTAAGATAAATAGTACTGTGTTTCCCTGGTGTGGAGAAGATATTTTTTGCCTGGCATTTTGTAGTGCTCCCACGTCAGCAGTGACTGCAAATTGTGGTTCCTTGGTGGCAAGGAGATTTAAACTTTTCTTACACCAAAACATTAAGTGTTGCCTTTCAAATAATAGTGCTGAATTGGAAATAATGTGTATGGTGTGCAGAAGAGTTTTGAATGAAAGGCAGGTAAGAAAATTGAATCTTACTTTACAGAGTGAAGCAACTGCCAAGTATGTACTTTTGGAGCAATTTGTCTGCAGGGCTTGAATTTATGGGTCCTTGTCTTTTCTTTCCCACTGGACATGAGAACTCCATCATTCTTGGGTGTGTTATTTATAATTTCATAAAGCTGTTCTGTGGCAGGACTTATTTTATCCTGTATGCTTAATGTCTGTCAAATAGTGGTGCACCCAAAGAGCAAGGTTTTGAAAAAACTTAGCACTTGGAGAAGAGGAAGATTCAGCACCTGTCTTTTTGTATAGAACAAAGGAGCAAAGGTTATGGATCTAAAGCATAAATTGGGACTATGGGCATTTGGAAAGATTGGAAGGGAATGGAATTGTCTTGACCAGGTCTTACTATGTTGTCTCAACTTCCCTTACGCTTTACATCCCACACCAGTGATATATGGAGTAATGAACAAAGATGCAGAACCATCATGATGGCAAGATTGAAGAGGCTGTTAGAGTGAATAATTAGGAGGAGGTGATTACAGAACTAATAATTTATTGAAAGAATGGTGAACCAGTTCAGTGAAATTGAAAAAAAAATTAAAGGTAAATATGCCAATAAATCCTCTGGGGTAGACTCAGCATTTAGCACTTTCTCCTACCCCAGTTTTGTTCCAAAGCAATTTCATTAAACACTGGAGAGAGGGAGAGAAAAAATAATAATATAAATGCCATAAAAATCTTTCAGAGGAAGGAATAAAAATGGTTCCTGCCAGAGAGATATTTTATTGAAAGTTATTATAATACCTATCTTTAGTTTTATGGCCCTTAATACAGGGCCAAGCCATTTCAAAGCTGGGATTTAAAAAAAATGAAATACATATTTTAGTATAGTATGAATTATTACTTTTAATATAGAATTTAGCTAATATACAGAAGATGATAGTTTCTCTCTTGTGTTTCTCTCCAGTGAAAACACAATTATCACTTCCATCACAGCATATGGAGAAGTTTCATTACCATCTAGTTGTCTATCTGTAAGAAAATCTAACATTTAGCATCTTTAGATCATTGAACGGACATTACAGAATTAATCCACTTATCCCCCCTGGGGGCCATGGGGGGTATAATTGGCCCCAATTCAAAAATGGGAACTGAAATGGAATAGCTGATTTTGCTTAATGCTTTGCAGTGAGTTGCTGGTGGGAGGCAGTTGTGGGGCCACTGCTCACTGGCCTGTGCTGTCTTGGGGAAGTTTAATAATCACCCAGGGAAGATTCTCAGTTACAGGATGGTAAAGAGAAGGAGCATATTCCATTTACGAGATTTTCTAGAGGATTTCTGAACTCTATTTCTGTTGTCAGGAATTTGCTGCTGCTTCTCTCTGAAAATAACTTTATTCCTTTGGGATAATTCAGATGTTGGTATCTGAGCTGAAGGTGCATGGAAAACCAATATGTGATGGGACTGGAAAATCAGTTCGTGATGAAGGGTGATGGAAAGTACTGAGATTAAAAATACCAGATACGAAATAGCAAGACAGATTAGTGTACTTATCTCTTATGTGGTTTCTAGAAATCTCATTACTGACCTTGACATAAGTCTAAACACTAACACTACTTTTGGAGGTTTCTGTGTTTTCTAGCACTCATATATACAAAACTACCAGCCCGGGACAATCAACAGCCACAGTGCAAGAAAAACTAGACTATCCGGGGAAATAGCATGCCATGGAAGTGGGGAGATAAGGACAGAGATTAATTGATAGTATCAAGTGTGGAACCAATTGTGGGAAAGTGCAGATACAGGTCAGAGTTGTCAGGGCTGGGGAATACTGAGCACCATCATTTTTCATTTTGTCCAGGTCTAGTGTTTATGCCCTTCTCTTTCCAGAACCAACACAAACTATGTACAGATTTTACAGAGGAAAACCTAGAATTGCCAGTAAGAGATGTAGCATAAAATAGTGTGTTTACTGTCCTTCAGCTGCTTATTAAATGGGAAATTAAATGAAAAAAATTAAAATCTCCCAGGCCTCATGACTTTGCAGCTTCAACTAAGAGCTGCATGTCCATGTGTCAAAACTCAATGTGGACCAACATGCAGGGCCAGCAGCACACACGAGTGCTTGGGAGTCCCCACTGGATCCAGTGCAGCTCCCTGAGGCTGCTGCCACCACCAGTAACGGAAGCTCATGGAAAGCAGCACAGCCCAAATAGCGAATAAGACTTTGTGCTTCAGTGCCTGTGGCACAGAGCCTTTCCAAGCCAACTGTTGTGTATTTAATAGCTCTGGGTGGATACGTTTCTACCTTTAATTTAACCCACTATTTTTTAACTCAGCTAACCTTCTACCACCCATCAATATGATATTGCAAGGGATCCCATAGATTAAAAAAATAATTATAATGAGATGAAGAAATATCTTTGTTCTGAATCTGTTACATTTCTGGATTTATAGGAAGTGTCTAATAACAGAAAGAGGAGAAAACAAGGTTTTTAGGTGAACTTATTCAAATATAGTTTCAGATGGGTGATTAGAAGTTAATGCCACATGAAGCCCTTATATGTGAGCAAGAAAGTGGGAAAATAGGTGGGTAGCTATATGAGTTGAAAAGTGACAACCACACATTGTTGTACTTTTCATGTTTATTTTCTACTGCAGGGAAATTACCGGTTTTACTTTACAAGATCTTTCTTGTGAATTGTCAAATTTTCAAGTTTTCAAAGGCAAAATCAAATCCATGTTCTCAGTTTGGAAATCCATGTTCTCACACTGGAAATATTGAAAAGTTGTAAGAGTCTAAGCATGTCTTTTAACAGTGATTTTTTTGGGGGGGTTTTTTGAGTGTTGTATTTGACAAGTATACAAGTGTTGCAAGTGTTTTTGGGCATCAGTAATCTATATTTCCAGTTTCACTAGCTGCATTTCACCTGCTTTAAAATCTTTCTTGCTGTATAGTTTTGTTCATATATTATATGAACATTATATGAATTATGTAAATTCTCAGTGTTGCAATTAAAAATAATTTCTTGTAAGGGACAAATGTGTTTCACTATTGCAGAATGTGATCACTGTACAAGTAATAAATGCATTTGGTGTTCTTGATAAATAATGCTCCATAAAATATATATACTAAGATGGAAAGAGTTACAGAAAATAAACTTAGATTTGTGCATTCCCTCCTGCTTGATATATTGCTAAATAGACAAACTTTTAATGCCAGTTCTTTTTAAGAAAGAGGTCACCATCAGGATGTCAGTGGAAGACCTTCCATTTTCTGTGACTGCAAGAGGATGCAAAAAATAATGTTAATTCCTGTCTGTGCATATCCCCTTTGGTTCTTTTTTATCCCGCTTCCCCATTAAAGTATTTAATCATGGAATTACTGCAAGGTTGCCTCTTACAAAATGAAGCATCTGATGAGAGAGAGAGAGAGACTTGCTAGCACAAAGGCAGGGAGGGCTAAAGAAAAGGTTAGGAGCTCATAACACAGGTGTGTGGAGATGCATGGGAGCCCTCAGCATTTTGGAAGCAGTCACAGCTGACTTAAAGAGGAGACCTTGTTCAAAGTGGGAGTCTTTCTCAGGAATAAGGATTTGGAAGGCTTGTCATGATATGAGATTCCAGGAAGGATTCACCTGGAGAAACGACGCATAATGTAGAGTACAGGTGTAGCTGCTCTGGTTCCCAGGAGCTCTGGTTTGAGCAGTATCTCCTACCGAGCAGAGAACATTTTGGGTTTTTTGTTTCAGGAGTTATCCTCCTGGTTCCCCTGCTTAGTGCAGCAGGCAGCTTTCTGCAGGCTTTCTGCAGTTGTTAAGGGAGGCAGTTTCAGCAGAAGCTGTAGTTTGAGCTGATGCTGCTGAACTGGGGTAATTTTGTACTGTGTGCAGGAATGTTTTAACCTGTGTCCAGAGGCTGCCACAGACTCTCCCTAACGGTCTGCATTACTAATTCAACTAATTGCAGCAATTAGAGGCAGGAGTTGCTGCTGGGAAGAGACACAATTACGTTCCTTTCTAACATGCTGCAGTACATGCTGCTCATTAATTAGTCCAGCAGCAGGAAAAATAAAAAAAAATAAAAATAAAAAAATCACCAGCTGGAAATGGAAAGGAATGAAACTTGTAAAAGCTGTGCAGGGACAGTTTGGTTTAAACCTTGTGGAGCCAGGCTTTCCCTCCTGCCAGTGCAGTCACACTCAGGTTAATCCTTGAACACTTGGCAAGCAAGTAGGCAGACCTGCGTGTTGGGAAGACCTGGAGCTTGCAGCAGATCATCACACTGCAACAGATGCACTCTAGCTGGATAAATTTAAAAGATTTTCAGCTCAAGAGGTGCAATCTGCCTAACCTGATCAGCAGAGCGAGGAATACCACAGCCTGACCAGTGTGTGATGCATTTTGCAACACAGCAGAGTCCTGTTAGCTGCCTGGATAGTGCTTCTTTTCTCCAGCTACCTCATTCATTTTTTTCCTTGCAGAAACCCTAATGTTCAGCCTGAAAATGCTTCATGCACTCAGTCTCTCAGTGGGTGCCTCCTGGCTGGCCCTGCACAGCTCTGGCATTTATAGATGAGCGCAGTGGGACACGGGTCCTGGGGCTGATGAAGCGGGTCTCGCAGCCCGTGGCACTCACTGCATTTGGCAGCACAGCACGTGCACCTGCCAACTTAAACAGCATGAAAGGGGCGCTGCACCTGCACGCACCTGAAATATTCAGGAGCCCAGCTTCCTCCACGAGGGGAATCCAGCTCCATGGAGGGTGCGTTTACGCAGGCATACCCGCAGTGCTTGGTATAACTTAAATATTTTAAAAGGTAAAAAGTAAACATTCTTTACTAGAATATTTCCCTGTGTCTCTAACAGCCTCTTTACTAGCAAGTTTCTTAAATTTTTCCCTCTGTTCTGTTTGCTTTGGCATGGTAGACCACAGATGACATCGTTTCATCAGCTGAATGTTCCAGTGATGATGAAGACTTCATTGACTGTGAACCTAGTACAGGTAAGTCAGGTCAGTTTTGTTTTTGCTTGCTTTCTTACTTCATTTGCAAAAAACAATACATACATATATTTATATGTGTGTGGATGTATACATATATATTTTTATATGTATATATATGTGTGTGTATATGTGTGTATATATATTATGTATATATACACTTTATATA
Organism: Nothura maculosa; assembly: GCA_032353885.1. Taxonomy (NCBI): domain Eukaryota; kingdom Metazoa; phylum Chordata; class Aves; order Tinamiformes; family Tinamidae; genus Nothura; species Nothura maculosa. Next base: position 593,943 of record JAUBOD010000208.1, on the reverse strand, counting down.
AAATAAAAACTTAGCAGCCAAGCATCAGATCCCATGGACTTGACAACAGTTAAACATGGATATATAGCCACTATTTAGTTAGTATAAAGGTGTTTTAATAAAAAGGCAAGCTTCCTGAAACTGATCCCGGGTAATTAATAATTGACATGTGTAACATTTACCTCACTGGCTCAGTGCGGAAGTAGAAATATCAGTGTGACATGCAACAAATAATAAAGTTTTGTGAAGTGTGGAGTGTGAGTATTGGAAAAATATAAATGATGTGAAAGTGAAACAACAACGGATTATTAGTATTGTTTGGTCACTAATTGCTCTCAGGATGGACTGTAGAAGCATACATTTGTCCATGGGATTTGGGACACAGTTAACATGGTAATATGTTTTTACTAATTTTGTTTTCTGTGTGCCCAATGAAATTGGAGAACAACAAAATAAAGGTCTGACACAACAAAATTAGTAGGAGGTCTTACCATGTTATCTGCAATGATGCTTCAAAATGTATCCATTAAAGAGTCAAATGGACTGGCCGTATGGAACTGACTCAACTTATCCCTTTTGATCCAGATACATTTTGATAAATTGATGGCTTTTCTTTCTGGTGAGATATATGATGTGATATCCAGCAGGCAACTGCAGTCTATTTTATTTCTTACAGGCTTTTTCAAGTCTTTTTTGAGGCTTGCCATGAGTTAAGCGTTTCTATAATAGAGAACAGATATCATCGAATTTCTGTGTACATTTAAAAAAAAAAAAAAAAGAGGAGGGAGATTGATTAGAGTCTTTTGTCCTTAAAGGCAAAACATAAATCGTTTATTTTTGTTTTTGTTTTGTTTGTTTTTACTTTGTTTTATTATTTTGGGATATATATATATATTTTGCTTTAAAAACATCCCCTGAAAGGTTTATAAATGTTCTGTTCCTAGCTTCCTGAAGCTATTTGATGAATACAGTAATAACATTAAAACTCATCGAGGGCTAGTGCTTTCATATTTATTTTCTACTTGTCATACTATGCCTGCATTTTTGGTAGAACTTGGTCTGCAGTAACTTCTGATTGGCATTGCCTCATAGCTGGGAACTTCCACAGCCTAATGGTCCTCCGATTCTCAATACCTGGGAGATGGCAAGGAAGGAACTGACACACAAACAAATTTGTTAGCTATTTGCTAACAAATAGCTCAGCCTACGCCCATCTGTTCCTTCACTGATGACTATGATTTTCTGAACTCCTTACCTGGGAGAGCAGCAGTCCAAATATAAGATTGTGGAACATAAACAGTGTGGGTACTGGGAAGCATATTGGGATCTTAAATAAAGGTAGTAGTGAAACACCAGCACATGGATTATTATGAAAATGAGGCATGAGTTTTATAGGACCGTACTAAAAGGACTAATGTACCACAACTGATGCTCAAATGAATGAGTAAGAACCATTTCATTAAAGCTTCACTTAGATTTCAAGATGATAGCTTTTTTTTTTTATTGTTTGCCAAGCATTTCAATTAAAGGAGGAAATGGGATCTTTATCAGACTCCTCCTTTTGTATGTTTTTGTCATTGATGTTTCAAGACAGAAATTACATCTACTTCAATAGCTGTAAATTTTAATAGCAATGTTTTCAGCTTTTAGTGCCAGTGGAAAAATTAAAGTTTGAGGAGAAATGTGGTAAAGCAAAATGCTTAGCATGAAATTTCAGAGTGACTCGAGAGCCTGCATTGCTAGGCTAAAATTATCTCCCTTCTGAGACATTTAAATAGCTACAGCTACAAACAGGTACAAATTGGATTTAAGAATGACTTGCTTTTGGAAATCCTCCTAAGCATTACCCTCTCTGCCTCTAAGTGATTACACAGATTTGAATATCTGCCCTTTAGAAGAATATGATTCATTGAAAATCCACTGAAGATACACTTTTAATCTACTTAGATGCTCTTGAAAATTTCACCCAGTAGTTTTTATTGCACCTTATTCCCACTTTATAGGATGGTGGCCCATGTGAGCTACTGGAATGTGCAGCTTTCCCTAGGAATTAATGCAACACTGAGAATAAAAGTTAAACAGATATGTAAAAGAAAATGATCAGGTGGGTGGTGCATGCTAGGGAGATTTACCCTTTCAATTTTGAACTTCTCATTGTGTCATCATCCTTCTCATTGTGTCTAGGGAGGGTAGAAATGTTCTCTCCACAGTGTGATCCACTGTGAGCTCTGTAGCAATCCTACCCGGTTTATCAGCATCTGGCAATGCTGGGCTGACTAAAGCAGGTATCAAGGTCTTTCCTCTTCACCAGCCAAGTCAGGATTCTGGCCATATGCCAAGATCTAGTACTTGAATGTGTGTGTTGTAGAAAGGAAAGACAGACTATTTTCCTTGTATTTTCTAGTGTGTGGGCTTATTTGTTTGTTTTTAATTGGGCCCATTTAAAATTGCTTCATCCTATTTTGTTGACAGGTCAGTGTATTTTACACTGCTTTCTGGCTTGCCTGTTTGCTTTTTGCAGCAAATTGGAAATTAAATCATGTAGTCCAGTGAAGGCCCCTTTTTGTTGCTCTGATAACGTGTAGCTTTTAAAGCTCTTGTGTTCATGCCAAACACTAGGACTTGGCCTTCCATCAGGCTCGGTGCTATGGTCCAGTAATGCAAAGGTTACTGAACTCACTGCTGCAGCTGTGAGATATAATACACATCACTGTGAACCTGCTGTGCAGTAATCAAGAAAAGAGCAACTAACAATGTCACCCCAAATTAAAAGCTTTCAGATATATGGGTCTGAATCTAGTCCCCAGATCTAAAAATACTACTTTGGATTTGGTCCTGGATCAGAGAGCCCAGGACTCTCATTTGAAGATTCTGATTTCAGAGTACTCAGAGATAGATCAAAAGACAGAAAATCATATCCTATTTGAGGATAAAGACCTGATGAGAACCATTTGCCAGGTCTTATTGCCACTTAAATCTGTCTGTCGAATCTAAAACCTGACTCTCAGTAAGCATATACCATCTGCATCCAAATACAAGCATTGCTTCAAATGAAGACAGTGCAAAGGAAGTTTCCTCTCACTCTGCTTCCTTTGGGGTTTTTCTAGCTAGCTTCCTGCTGTAGCAGGCTGCTTTCACCCCTGTGTCCCTCTTGCAAAAGTGATTTCTGCAGAGTAGTCAGTAAATGTGCAAAGGCTAACTGGTGTCACAGGAATTCTCTCCCAATTACTCAGCTTAGAGTCCTTCTCTTTCTAAAAGCATATGCATCAGGATTTACACTAACAAGTGGTGGCAATGACGGTTATGAATCTAAAAATAACCTTTATTTTACACAATAAAGAGGAAATCTTTGTAGCTTCAAGAATGAAAAAAATAGTGTTTGTCTTGCTACACAAGAGTCTAGATACCCAGAATTAATACTACACAGGTATGAAACTGTTCCTGTGTCCTAACTAACCATTTACATGACGCATAGATCTGTTCCTCTCTTATCTCTATGCAAATATGGTTTCTCCCAATACGTGTTTGAAAACCTTCCAGTTTCCATGTTGGAAACATGATGCTTTTATCAGCTATTATTAGGACAATCTGGTTTGGCCTATTTGGGGGAGATCTGAGGTATAAATATTTTGTTTCCTGAAAGCTGAGCTCACTGTCTTGACTTTGAGCTTTTGAACCCACACTGTTGCAGTTCTGATCTGTAACAAAATCTGTTTTGATCTGAAAGGGAAACAGCTTCTAGCAAGGAAGCCCTGTACTATCTTGGATAAAGAAATGATTCATCTTTTTCCAGTATGTGAGAGAACCCCCTCAATTCTGACCTCAAGGCCACAAGCATGATAGTTATGTTCCTGAAAGCTGCTGTTGCCTTCTAGTACCTTCACCTTTGTTCCCATTAACCATCTCCTTTGGTGTAATTCTCTAGCATCACTTTGATTAAATGTTGGTAATTGGGCACTTAGTTGGAATTGCAGCCTGGAATGTTTATTGTATAAGGCAGAACAGTGAGACCCTAAAACTCACAAATAAATCTGAATCTTGTAATATAACTTCTTGATATGATGTGTATGATTTAAACTCTCTAGCTCCCTGGCTGGACATAGCCTACAATTCTCTGGTGTAGGTGTCATCTTTTCCTTCCTATCAGCCTAGCTCGATTTCCTGCATTATTTTTTTCCCCACCAGGGAAATTTATCCCATGTATTTCATTTCCCTGAAAGCTTAAAATATCATAAGACTGAAATGGTGGAATCAAATGGAATCAGACCGAAAAGCCTTTTCCATAAGGGACTGGGAACAGCAAAAAAAAAAAATAAATAAAAAATAAAAAAAAAAATAAAAAACACTCAGTAGAAATGCCAAAGTTCTTTGTACTGGACATTATGCAATTTTCCATAGCATATACACATACACAAGAGACAGATAGGCTGTAGGTACGCTCTCTGTATGTTGGTCTGCACCCATCCACTTGCAGTCTCCTGATTTATGTGTTAGAACCATCCTGTGCCTGGTGCTGCAGAGCAGGGTGTCTGTAGTCTGCCAGGGTCACCAGATTTATTTGCAGAAAACAAGCAGACTGTCTCTTGGAAGCGTCTGCAAGCAGACAGCACAGTATGAAAAGCAGCACACTGGAAGTGAAAAATCTTGGTTCAGGAAAGTAAGAGGAGTGACTTGCTTCTTGTTCTCTCACAAACTGCACCCCCCTGCTTGAAGCCCCCGGGGGATTTTCGCCAATTTCCTTGAGGAGATGCTCCCCCGTGACAAAGTCAGTTCTCAGTAATTCCCAGTCTGTCCTTGCATCAGGCAACATGAAAGGCCACTGAAGTTGGCCACATATTTCAGAGTACACCGAGAAGCAGGTTTCCCCTTCCCAGGGCGAATGAGAGGCTGAAAACCAGGCAGGCCCTGAGGACTCCGCTGCACAGACCTGCTCACAGGTAGGAGCAATGCTTGTCTGATGGAATTTCCTAGCTATGGTCTTTTAGCCAAAAGAAAAGCAAAAGAACAAGTTTTACCAATCAATCATGCAGACAATTTGCAGGTGTTTTTATTTACTTTTTATGTTAGGACTTTCTATTGAGTTTGGTTTTCAGCATATTGGTCTTTTCTTATACGAGCTCGAAAGACTCCCACCCATGAGAATATTTTATCTATATATGCACTACGCCCATTGTGTATATAAATATATATGTATCTATTTGTGCATATACTAAGATAATATATGACCAATATCAGCAATAGCCCCTCTCATCCGATCACATATTTACACAGAAATTCATGCCTTCATCTAACCCTAGCATCCGCTAATGTGGACAGATGCATGATATTGTTTTTTTCTTGGTGAACAAAGCACGCTAATTTCTTTTTCTTTAGAATTTTTTCCTTCTTTTGTTCCATTATTTGTTCACTTTTAATCAGTAGTTTCATCTACCAGTTATCCTTGGGGATGGGTGGGCCAGGGAGAGAAATTTATACAGATATATCCATCAATATGTACACACGTGCTCTGTGTATATATAGATAGATATATGCATTGTATATATTTGAAGAACATTTTCTGTCGTTTCACCTCATCTTGTGCCGCATGAATTTTTGGTGATTGATATTTTAGTTTCTTTTATGTTTTTTTTTCCCTTTTTTGGCTCGCAGTGGTGCCATACTGCTATTTTTTAATTTTTAAAATCATTGCTGTACTTTTCAATTTGTATTTTTTTGGAGTTCTTCCAACACAATAATGATTTACTCATCTCAAAAAAGAGATATAGATCTGCAAACCAATAAAGGCAACAAAATCTTTTCTTGCCATCCTTAAAATATCCACATGTTCAGATAAAAAGGCATCCCAAGAAAGTTGTGTGCAAAAGAATGAAGATTCTTCCTGCTTTTTTCTTTTTATTCTTCTCTTCCTTCCCAATCTTTTTAGAATACTTTAAACTGACACTATCCTTTCTCTTCCCTCTTCCTTTTTTTTAAAAATAATTTTAGAGAAAAAAAAATCTAGAACAAAAATCCCCTTTTCCCCTGTATTCTCCCAGGAATATTTATTCCATAGAAATTCCCTACCAACTGCAGATGGCATAAAAAGAATTTTATTGCAATGCAGAGTATCCATTGTATCTTTTATTTCTGGGTCAGTGCGAGATCATTTTTGTGGCATGCTGTAGTTCAGCTGGTTGAACTAACCATGGCCTTCATTAACCCGTGCATGGGCTGTGATGATGCCATCTCGTGTTTCATCAGAGCTGCGCGTTCAGGCTAACCAAGAAAGTCTGTAGTGTATGGTTTGGGGGGATATTCTTTTCATTTATTTTTTTTAATTGGATTATAATTTCTTCTTTTTGGAAGAGTTATGCCAATACCATTGGCTGCTTCGAGCAGCCCCAGCATTATGTATCTAGTTTATTTTATGGATTTTTTTGCTCTTTTTTTTTTTAATTTCTCAGTAGCGATCTTATGTCTCGTCTGTGTCCATCAGTCTTGTCAGTGTGTCTTGGAGTCCATTGATCCCTGTTGTTGTGTGATTCTGTTCTCTGTTTGTAAGCTGGTGTGCCCTCCCTTGCTCTCCTGCCCGTCCCCCTCCCTGCTCCCCATTCCCTACCTTCCCACTAGGGGAGTCCCAATGAGGACCTGCCTACCAGTTCTAGGGGTCTTAAGGTGTCCTTTTAACTTCTCAAGAAGAACCAAGTTTGTAGCTGGAAAGTGTCTAAACTCTGTTGTCATTCCACCCTTAAGAAAGGTTTACTGGCGTAAAGCTAAAACAAATTCTTGTATGTGATCAGCTTTGCAGGGAGTTCATCTCAGACTAAGAACCCTTATTATCTGTGCTGTAGGCTTGAGGAAAGGCTGCAGAAGTTGAAGGCTGTATTTTGGCTCTAAAGGACAGAGGCTTTTTTATGAAAGACAGTCCTGAGAAAGGAATATCACTGTGCACATGCAATTGAAGTGATATCTCTATTAATGTATTTCTTAAATCCACAGTTCACAGAACATTTGTGCTTAGGGACACTGCTGCAGAAAATGTTGCAGCCTCATTCCATGGGTCACTTTTGTTTGTCACTGTGTGATGTCTGCCTTTTTGCTGACGCTGGGAAAAATTGTCTTTCTGCTCTTCATTTGTAAAACTTGAATTCACTTCTGAAAGGTGTTTGGAGTCTATTTAGCCATACACAGAATTTCTGACTGCTTTCCAAATTTCTACAAATGTGATAATGTGCAAGGCACAGGGAAACAAGCTCTTTTTTAAGGTAGTAACTTATGTTTAAAATGTTATTTAGAAAAAAAAAACATTATTTGGCTTGTACGGTGGTGTATTCCACAGTATCATATGTTCTTTCTGGATGGAATAGCCATGTTAGTGACACTGGGGTCCTCAGTGCGTAAGGGTACTCAGCCTGCATCAGAGGTTCAACTCATGTAGTGAGGAAAGATGCAGTCAATATCTTTGCACATAGTGTTCAGGATGCCAGAAAGAAAAAGCATACTTACTTATACCATTTGCACAGCTAAAATTCCAGTTGTTTTGCAGAAATTAATATATTCTGCAGGGGAGATGAGAAATCTGGGAACTTCTCTCAACAGAGCCCAAGAGAAGGCTTATCCATTTAATCTGAAAATTACCAGAAGAGGGAAGTGATAGGATATGTTCAGATCTGCAGCATGCAAGAATTCAATATGACTGTTATTACCAAGATATATGGTTACTCTGCTTGTACAGAACTAAATAGCATTTCTTTAAACCGTAATTGCCAAATGTCTTATGCTCAGTTCCGTTTTCTTCTCAATTTGTTTGTGATCTGAGATATATTATTGAATACTATTAACTTTATTATAGCAAAAACAAATCAATATTTAAAGCTTGCAAGGTTTAGATTTTAGATCTCCACGTTTTTTTCCACAAAGATTAATTCTTCCCAAAACACATATTTATTCTTGAAAATTGCTTAAATCAACTGCTTATAAAATTATAATCAGCAAGTTCATGGTTCTGTGTAATACTGCCCGCTGTCAGATGGACTAGAACAGTCCAGCTGGGTATCGCAAACCCTATATTACAGAGAGCAAAAAAATGCATTTTTTTTTTAGCTCAAGTGGCAGTGCCAATGCAGGTGGTGGAGCAGAACAATCTGAGTTTTGCTCCTTCTGCCTTAGGAAACTCCAGGTAGCCTCCAGGGTAGTGGGAGTATCATAATGATTAAGTGTGTGGTCATCGGGACAGTAACCCCTGGGTTGCAGATGAGCTGCCTGTCCTGCTGACCAGTTACTTTTGTGAGTCTTCTGTAGTCTCTGTGAAGCCTTGACCTGTTGTAAAAAGCACAAGGCTGATGCTACTTCCAGATGCGCTGTGGAATATCCTGTTGCATCCCATTTTACCCCGCTAAGAATATGTATGGATTTCTGGTACTTGAAGTAGTTAATGCACCTTCATCTTGTCTCTCAGGACCAGCTGCTGACTTCAGCTCTTGTGACATTCATCACTGAGGGAGGGAAGTTGGGATTGAGCCTATGATGAAAAGCTTGAACTCCCATATCCCCTTCCCAGTTATTGATTCCTTCTGTGACTTTGCATCTATATTGCTCATTTTCCTACCTGTAAGGCAAGGTAAATTACTTAGCCAAATGAGATGGAGGTAAAGGGAAAGTGGGAAACTTAATTAATATTTTAATGAACTTTGCTATTCAGGTTCAAGTTGCTATGCAAAGTACTAAATAAATAAATAAGACAGTAACTGCCACAAGTATACAAACTTGCTATCTGATTTTTAATGTGGTTGTTCTAAGTTCTACCTTCACCTGACATGGTTTCCCACTGAAACAATAATGTTTCTGTACATTTTTGTGAAGTACAGAAATACATCTATAAAAGTAACAAGAGATGAAAGGAGAACGTTGTCATGTTATCTTGTTATTAACTTGACAGAATCTGACTGCTTGACCTAACAGTATTTTAATTTAATAAGTATGTTAATTCTCCAAATAAGGAGGATAAGCATGGGATTTCCACTCGTTACAAGGCAGTCAAATCCTAGACACTGTCGTGAAATACTGTTCAAGCACAGAGTCAGGAGAATGGGGGCATTCTCAAACAGGGATGCTGTGAAACCTCTTTTGTTCCTCTGGGAGCTACTGTTCTTCCTTTTCTGCCTATCAAGACCAAACATGATCATAAGTTATACTGTGAGTCAGAACATTTTAAGTGAACCCAAAGAAAAGGAAGTGGTATTACTGACCAGCATTTTCCTTTTACTTTCTTTTTCTCTTTTTTTTTCTCCAGTCAACTCTAGTAGCAACCAGAGAATTTGTCTTCTTTCCTAAGACACTGTTGTGAATTTAGGACATACAAGGTAATTTTCTGACCTCAGCATGGAGACTGGGGGAGTTTTGCTCTGGACTCCTTGGAATTTCAGGGGTTTTGGTGAAAGTGAAAAGTTCTTTGTTTCTAATAACAAGGGCATCCCCATGAGCAGAAGGAATGGCCTCACAGCTGGCACTGAGGCCACCTCCAACTTAACATTCATAGTATTGAATTGAAAATGAGACTCCATTTTTTTCTTACATTTTGAGGCAAAGTCTGTGCTGAGGTTCATGGCAAAGAACACTATCAGGGAAAGCTTGCTTCATAATTGCTTAAACAGTAATTTTGTCAAATAGGCAGAGTAGAGTATTTGCCTCTGAGTCTGCTTATACCGAAAGGAGGGGGACTGAGGACAGTAGGAGCATTAGGTAACAGAAGCAGAGAGAGGCAACCTTGGCATGGTGGTGATTCATCGTCCTTCTGCTTCATTTATTTTATTCATAGTCAGGCCTTTAAATTTCATATTCAGGTGTCTCTCCTTGATAGACAAGGAAATGCTAGTGAGCAGGCAGAAACACAGCTCATATTTTACTTTCTGACTGGTGCATTTCAATGCCTCTTCTCTCAAATGATCACTGTCAAATCTGTTTCTGTCATCTGAGTTTAAAAAATGCTAGCTTTATAACTCAAAAAAAAAAAACCAAGGGGAGGGAGAAGATGATAGTAAAAAATAGACCTCAAATTGACTAAAGAGACTTTAGTCCTTGGAAGCCCGTGCTGTTACAGATACCACGAGAGATGCACAGATTGGAGTCAGTGGAGAAGTGTTTCAGAGAGTTTGTTTTTCTGCTGATTGACGATCCTGCCTGCCAACATCTCAAGCTCTAGACACTTGTATACAGGCAGATCTGCAATTCGAAAGGTCACTTCATATAGGAGGGAAAAGACAATCATTCAGATAGCTTTGTCACTGCCTCAAGATAATTTCTTCATTATCTTAAGTCGGGTAGTATCCCTTCTATCTTTTCCAGAAGATTTCCTCTCTGATTCATGAATTGTTTACATGACAGTTAGAAAGAATCATATCTTTTTCTACGTAACTTACCTCTGAATCTTCACAGATACATATGATGCATTTGTTACCATCTTGATATCCTGAGGTCAGAATCAGAAGAATTTTCCTTTGAATAAGAGCAAAAGTTTACACAGAATCACAGAATGGCTGAGGCTGGAAGGGACCTCTTGAGATCATCTAGTCCAACCTCCCTGCTCCAACAGGGACTCCTAGAGCACAGGGCACAGGGTCACAATCTGGGCACAGGTGGGTTTTGAAGATCTCCAGAGAAGGAAACTCTCTGGACAGCCTGTTCCAGGGCTACAATTCTATTTTGTTCAGTTCATATCAGCTTTGGAAGACCAAAAGCCTTCTAAGCAAAAGAAGGGCTACAGTGTAGATATGAAACTCATTTGAGACCCTTTATCAGAGAAATGATAGCACAGATTGCATTTTGAGGGCTTTTTTAATTTTTCTATTAATGTTTACTAAAAGATAACTCTAATCCTGGTTTTGCTCTATCTGGATACAGTAATGAATGAAAGATGTGATAAACATACTATTTCTTTTTGTGCAAATCACATTCATCTAAATCTGTAGAAATAGAATCTGTATCATATAAATCTAAATCTATAATTCTGCATTGTTGTATATGTGCTTTTATTTCCCAAGTGTTAAAAAAGAGCAATTTAAATTTCCCTAAAATTAAATGCACAAGGAACTAAGGAAGACAAAAAAGTCAAATACTTTTTCATCAGGAAACATCAGCCAAATATCATGTTAATTTTATTTTATGTTTTTCCCTAGGGTTACTGCATTCAGCTGTAATGAACCATGCTCAGACTGTGTAAATTAGTATAACAAGTGAACTACAGTATACAGTTCTTTTGGTATCAGCACTTCCACACTTGAACTTGCATCTTAGTCAGAATTTTGCTTCAAAAATTAACAGTTTCTTCATGCTGTCTTAGGTGATGTAAGTTTTTCTCGTTTTGTGTGCAAGATCTAGGCTGATATCAGGATCAGCCGACAGTCTGGCTACCTTCCCTCATTGCCTTCCAGTCCTTTTTATAAACATGTTCTCTGAACTTGAAGCCATGTGCACTGTCACATTCTGGCAATCCCTCTAGTGCTGTGCCTGTGTTATCAAGCTGACACATGTCTAAAATACTAAGATATGATATTTTCAACCTGCTGGGACTTGCTTTTTATCCCTGTTAGCTTTGATTTTCAGCTTCATAAGATGTATGGGAGAGAAAGGAAAAATAGCCGGTGACACATTCAGTTGTAGCACATGACTCAGGAAAAGATTTTGCATCATAGGCAAATACTTATTAGGTTTTTAAGTGTCTATTAGAATTGATTATTTACTTTGAGACAAGAAGGAGGTGTCTAATATTCAGAAGATAGGTAGTGTCTATACATCTGGTGGAGGATTGCAAAAGCCCACTGTTTAAGAGAAACGATACTGAGTATCTACAGATAATAGAGATAGAAAGGCTGTTATGTTCATAAAGGCTTTTACTGTATATTCCTTTTGATCCTGCCTTGATCTGAAGGTACCTTAGATAATTAGTCTACTCTAACACCTGGAATGATACCTCAGTAGAGCAGCAAGAAATACAGTGTGTTCCTTCTGGAAAGTAACTGATTTTGCCATGGAATCTGAAATTCCAGAGATAGTCTGAGCCTAGAAGGTCTCTACTGTGCAATCATCAAATAAGAATGATCCTCAGCAAAAGAGAACAAAGTAGGAGCAAAATTAAGGTCATTCTTAATAAGAGAGATGTTAATTAACGCGGGGAAGAAAAGATGCTGGGCAACAGCTTACCCTGCTGGTGGTGGAATTCAGAAGTAGTTCTTTTTAAAAGTAAGTGTACCTAGAGTAGTGTAAAATTAGCAAGCATGGGTCAGAAGCAGCCTGTGGAAATACAGCTACATGTCAGATATGGACAGGGGCCCATTTAATTCTGTGCCATATCTGAAGGTGAGGCTAACACTAAATTGTATTCTACTTCAATTTTCAGCTCTCGTTGATCATAAGATATCAAAGCTTATAATCACGTCAAAGGGGTTATCACCTTGCCTCCTTTCTATTTCTCTATTTCAGTTCCAATTTATTAAACGTAAGAGCTAGAAATCAGTGCTTTATCCCATCTGAAAGCAGGTGGGAATCTCAATCCTTGAGTAATATGAAGTGCTAATTATTTGCTTTAAATAATTTGTGAGGAGCAGGAGACAAAGATCATTCAGGTTCTGAAATTAGGGAGAGAAGACCAAAAACATCATGCTGACTTGATTTGAAATCTCAAATGCCCACTAATTTGTGGGCAATATAATTAAAATATTTAATTCTATTCTGTCATTTCACTAAAAAGAACATTATTAAAATCTTACAAAAGCTCCACAAACAAGGATTCATTATTGTACTTCCGCTGAGTTTCAAAGCAACTAATTCTGATCCCTTCTGTTGGTGTTAAAAGGGTTGCCAGCTTCTCTTTTGGCATTTAAGAGGAACTACAACTATTTTATGCAGTAAAGCATACAAAATCTCTCTTTCTCTCTTGTTTTTATTTTATTTTAAACAAACAAAAAGATGCCAATACTTTGTAGGTTGACTGGTTTCAGTCCATCTCAGTATGAGAAGAATAACTGTCAGAGACATCAAAAAGAGAAAGAAAAAGGCTATTCTGTTATTGACGGATGACAGAAGTACAAAGTCATTTTGAGCTTAATCTTTTTGTTATATGTGAAGGTTTCCTAATGGATTTCAGTATTTCTTTTTTTTCCCCTTACTGAAATCTGTATGACTGATTTTTGACACTAGTGTTAGCAAATACAGTTTTTCACTACTAAAAGCTTGATGGCTTCATGAATTTTATATTTGACAAAAAGAGGACAAAGAGTAGCCTTTTAATTAGTTCAGGAAATTTTCTAATGTATCAACATATAATTAAAATTTAAATTCTCCATGAAGCAACAAGCCTACTACTGAGTTCTATATTTCCTCTAGAATCTCTTTTTGTGTGCCATTTATTTTAGTTTTGAAAAATGAATCATTAATATATTGCAAAGTATGTGAATGGACTTGCACATAAAAGGAGGAGGTTTGACATCTGGAGCCTTGGCAGTGTGGCAGAAGTTGTATATCTGAAGGAAAAAAAAAGAAGTTTTTGTACAGTATTTGGACATACTACCAAATTTGCCTTTATTGTGGTGTTTCAAGGATGGGATTTAATGAGGAGGCTTCCCATGAGCAAAACTTTGGGACGTGCTCCGTGCAGCATTAGAGTGAACTCTGATCAAAACAGAATGAATGAATTTTGAGCTCTAATATTTGGTAAGATAAATGAGATATATTCAGGGTGGCCTGAAAATGCACTCTGCCTTGCACAATGTACCTGAACATGAGATAGAGACCCAAGAGGAATACAGAGACTGGTGAAGGAGTTGCAAATAGCAAATATTTGTTTCCTAATTTTCTTTTGGCAAAAAAAAGTAAAAGAAATAAAAGAAAATATTTTTGACTCCTAAAATGCAAATTTTGACTTTTTGTCTAAAAATACATTTTCTTATTGAAATTTACTTATATTTAAAAAGTACATTTTCAAAGTTTCTTATTCAGAGACAAACCTTTTGTCTTTGTAATTAAAGCTGGAAAAAAAATTATCAAATATATATGTACATTGTTGTGTAACATTCTTTCTGTGATTTTCAGGGTTGTAAGTGAATTGAAAAATAAAATGTGCAGACTAAAGTTAAATGAACACATACAATTGGTTTTTTTATGTAATTTAGGAACAATTTTTTAGACTTCAAAATCATTAATACTTTTCTTACATGCAAAAATTTTACTAAGCGTAGGTAAGATAATTCCAAATTTGAGGGGTTCACTCCCACTTAGTAATTAGATCAAAATTTTTGAAGCAAATAACAGCAGCTGGGGCATCAAACATATGAATCAGGACACACAGATTTCACTGCTGAAGTCATCTAGTGTACAGTATCCTATATGCATGTGTTAGCCTTTGTAGTCGTAAGTGTTGTACAGATTCTTTGCTTCATGCGTGAAAGTATGACTAATAGCCTAGTTCACACTGACTAATTGTGGGGCTTTTTCCTACTACTTTACTGTTTTTTTCAGTTTCGTATCTCCCTTTTTAGGTCCTCTAAACATAAAACCATACTCTTTCCCATAGGAAACATCTATCACTAGCTCTTTAACAATTGTGTTAGAAGAATAAAACCTTTGATTAAATTTATCAAAGGAAATGGGCCATTAAACGCCAGCATCTTTAGTTGTTTCATTCATAGCTTTTCATTATATTTTCAACAGTAATGGTGAAAGTTCATCCCTGAAGCTGTGTGATCTTTCCAGCATATGCTGTTTTCCATATCTATCACTTTTCCCTTGGAAAGGAAAAACAAACAAAAAATGATTTTGCAGAGAGAGGAAAAAGTCTCCTTCACTAAGGCAATATTTTTAGAAACAGCTGGTAAAACAAACTGCGAATGTTGTGCCTGGAGCACATCTATTCTAATAACAGGACTGTTTAAAGATGAAGGCAGCGGCTGGTGTGTTGAGCTAGTTCCATTACTAGTAATTCTTCCACCTTCTTGGAAGTGTAGGGAAACTTGGTGAGCTAGTTTGCTCCCCATTCTGTCTTTTTGACCAAGATATTTTAACAGTTCTCTGGTTAGAGTGTACAGTGCTTTCTGCAATGAACACGAAGCAATAACGTCAGAAAAATGAAGCTCAGTTTATCACTTTATTACTTAATTGGTGCATTGCTTGTTCTTCTGATGGTTATTCTGGAGTTGGGCCATCTCAGATAACCTTTTCTGCCTGATGGCAAGTTACAGGTTTTTTCTGGCCTCTCCTAGGTGGCAAGTGCCCAAACATGAGCTGCTGATTCAGCTTCTTTAGGAAATTATGAAGAGCTTCCAGACTCAGAGTTGCTTAGGAACTTAAGCACTTTTATTTCTTTTTCCATACCAAATTTCACTTGCCTAACCTTCATTATGACTAGCACTGAAGGCGACAACAAAATGTGTAATTTTTTAAAAAACAGATGTTTTGTGAAGTCTCAAGGTGTAATGCTATTTGGAATATTGATAGGTACTGACATTGTTTTTGCCTTAAAAATCCATATAAAAAGGAATATTGATACCTGTATTTTACTGGGACTCAAGATCAGACAACAACCACACATTGAAAATACATAAAATAAATTTTAGCAGTTGGGGCGGGATGCATGTATGAACATTTGTTTTTTTCTTTTTCAACAGCTCTAACAACATTTAGTGGATGTCTCTTATACAGCAGCTAAGAGCTTTGTGGCTATTAATGCAGCTGAACACTTGCTTCAAAGATCTAAATTTTAGATTTATACACTGACAAGAGATAGTTAATCCTTTTGTGGACCAAACCCCGAAGGATTGTTTGAATGCCAGAACTTGAAATAAGACCTTGGAGTCTTAATTCTTCTTTCACGTTTGAAGCTCTGTTAATCTCTCCTTCACTTTTAAACAAAGGTTGCATTTTGATCCTACAGATTCCTTAAACTTTCTGTCAGGCATACAACTCCAGGAGGTCATTTTTTCTGGAGATCCAGTCATGGTAGGGCAGTGACAGCTTTTACTGTGCCATGTCATATCACATTAATTTTCTTATTCAAAAGAGATTTCAGCAAATGCGAAACAAGACAAACGAGCTATCTGTGGTGAAGTTAAAGATTTCAGACATGAGCTTAAAGCAGTGATCATTGTGCCTTGTTGAACAGCAGTTCTTTATCAGTTCGCTCTTTTGTTTTGCCTTGTGCTCATCTTTTTCTGGTAATGAAATGCATAGAGCTGTACACATCATTTCAGGGGTAGCAGTGACAAAGCCGGGTAGAGAGGCACTGTTATCTCTCTGCTCCATTACAGCGAAGCCTCTGCTTATGCTGCCCCACTTCTGAAAATAGTTTGGAAGCTTAATAAGCATAGGGACCTAGTGCGGGGGAAAGATTCTCTGCAGCAGAGGATTAGGGGATGACAAATGCAGTTTCCTTTTATAAAAAACAAGAAATCTGTTCTCTCTCTTTCTGACTGGAGCTGTGGGAAAGGTGCTGGAAATAGGAATTAAGTAAGGGAAGGTGAAAAATAGGTATATGTGTGTATATATAGAAACGTGCATTGCATCAATTACAGAATATGATGATAGCTTTCAGATAGTTCTTGAATATCTGGTACAAATGCAAAGTGCCAGTAACACGTTTTATTAGTCTCCAGAAGATGGTCTGCATGTCATATTTTATATCCGCTTGAATCTACTGGAAGTAATTATGTACTTGGTCTGTCCCTCAGTTAATGCTAATGTAAATCAGCAATAACACATGTAAGCAGTGGCATTGTTATCAATGTAAAAGTGCTGCAGGTGGGTTGAAAATCAGAGCATTACATTTTAGATATAGACTAGTTTACCAGATCAGGAGCAGTGAATTAGGAAATTTAGTTCATGCATGAAAAAAAAAAAAATCTATATGCAAAATGAAGTTCTGAGAGACTGAAGTTAGATAAGAAGATTAAAATACCAACAGCAGGACTTTCTCAACCAATTCCTCACTTGTTTATAAATCTCTTCCAAATCTTTTGTGCAGAGCATTTATGAAATTTTTCTTTTGGAAAGTAAGTAGTCAGCACTCGAACCTACATGGCAGTTTGGAATTTGAATGCAAATTAAATACTTTAATGGCCAAAAAAATTCAAAAAATTATGTGTAGATTCTAGTATGTGTGCATGCGCATGCATAATTGCTAAGTATATTAACCACATGGCTGGAAAAGCTTTCAGACTGATCCTGTGAGATGTTGAGTGCCTTCAGTTTTCACTGGGATTAATGAAAGTAGAAAGCATTTAGCAGTTTGTAGGATTATAGCTGAGTTTGCATAGTTAATATGTTAAAAAAATCACGGTTTAGAATTGGTTGGACCTCAAATCTCAGTATGAAAACAACGTCCCATTTTTATAGATGTTTCAGAGAGAAGTGGCTTTAGCAGGAGCATCTCAGTTCTCAGCTGTTGGGCATAACTGATCATCCACATTTTTTACTATATTTCATTATATTGTTCTACTTGTTCTACTTGATTCTGCATGGTTTGAATGCATGAGTTTTCTCTGATGGTTTTCTGAGTTCAGGCAGCTTCTGACTGTCACTTACTATTCTGAGCCCAGTTTGTGCATTTGTACTCTCCACATTAATATGCTTGGAGAGAGCAAGGATGAAGCCTGCTTGTTTTTGCAGAATATGTTCTGTCTTTAAAGTAAACCATTGCCACATCGATTTTAATAGCTACATTCTGAAAATATTGTGGATATTTCTGGTTTCATTTGTCAGAACACCCAACTCTGTATGTCACACACCATATTCAACCAGTAAGGTCCTATTAGCATTTCAGCAGCATCTTTTATATCAGACTTCATCAGCACTGCAAATGCTTTTGAGATATTAGGAAGCAGTGTTGTGGGCCTTGAGGAAGGAGGATGGATACTGCTGACCCCACTTTGTAAATATTGAAATCAAAGAGGTTAGGAAGATGTTTCCGTGGGTGACTCAGTAACAGACTGATCTCTGAGAGGTGTTTCTGTTGACTTTGGAAGAGTTGGATCAGAATCCCTGCTAGCAGAAGGGCAATAACAGAACTAATAGCAATCATTTTGCCTTTTTCTGTATGGGAACATTGTTAACCTCAACCCATTTATACTCTAAAATTATTCCACAGACTACTGAGGCAAATTCCCTTTCTCTCACTCCAAGTTGCATGGGAAGTGATCGCTTTCTTCCTGTGCAGGTAGGTAGGTTGGGAGAGTGTTGAAGCAGCAGTAAGCGCTGTCTTGAGGCTGTGTTGTGTAATTCCTCTGCTGCTTTGAGAACGCCACTGATACTCTCTGAGAAGAGTCTTCTCCAGGCTACTTTGACTGGTAAAATGATTACTGTGGAACGAGTCCTTAAGGAGAACAAGAAGTTTGAGAGCTGTATGGAGAAAAGGATTTTGTGGGACACACATCAGTTGCTATCAGAGGAGGCTAAATTACTACTGAGTTTAAAAAAAAAAATGCATTAATAAAGGAGAGAACATTTCTGAATAATGTGGGATTTTTTTACTATGAAAATCCTATTTGTTAAAGTGAAGGAATAGTATTATCTATCCATAGATACACTCGATTGCTATAGATGAAGTTCCTCTACAAAGGAACCTCGTAAAAAGTCATTCCTCATCTTCACTGGTATGGATGTTTCCCGATTCTCATTGGTATCTATGTTTGCTTTTAGCATCCAAATCACTGACTTTGCTAGCTTTGCATCCTGTCAGTGCTTGCAGAGCCTATACAGCTCAGGAAGTGGAGCTGGAATCTGTTCTGCTTCTCACTTCTTCACTGGAGTCTTATGCTAACATCTAATTTACAAGTCAGTCAGCCTCATTTCTCTAAAACCACTGCCACAGAGTAGCTCCAAGGTCACCAAGGGCATAGTTTGACCCGCAGGATGTTTCCTTATGAGTGGTGTTGACAGGAGACTTGAACTTGACTCTCAGATCCCAGACTGAACTGGCAGAGAGCTGTTCTGAAGAAATTCTTTCAAGCTAGAAGTGGAGCAGATATTTTTTAAATTGGAAATGCATCCACTGAGCCATGAGAGGGATGGATCCCTATTTGTTTTTAAAGCAGAATATGGTTTTTTCTAAGTGAAAGATGAAGTTGAGACAATGTTTTTCCTGTTAACTCCATACACTCCTAATCTATCCCTGTGAATATTGAAGACATACAGAGAGCATCTTACTCCGAAGCTTAGCACTTCCATGATTAATTCCTCCCTAACTTTCTTTTTAACTGTATCAATAATTTACTGCTTAGTCTGCAGCTGAAGCTGCCATTACTAGGCTATCTGGCAGTGAAATATGATAGTAACATCAAATAGGGATGAAGCTGTAATGTGGCAATTGCAGCTGTTAGAGTTCCCTGTAAAAAAGTAAAGATAAATTAGCTAATAAACAAGCAGAAGACAAACTTCTGAAAACATGCAGCATTCACATATTTAACATAGGTGCACTTGAGATTATTAGTAGTCAAGAGAGAAAATACCTCTTGCATTTGCCTGTCAACATGTTGTAGAAATCAAGCAGTTAATAATTTTGACAAATTTCTCACAAGTTCCTGTTTTAACAAATAACACAGCACATGGCAGGTTTTAGAGAAGTCACTTTGTATTAGACTCTTAAATTACTATATCAGACTAGCTTGCATGTTTTGGGAATGGGAATAAATCACAAATCTTGTTGATCCTCTCCAGCATAACGTTGATTCAGGTGCCTTTCCATGTTCCATGTCCTTTTGCAAAAGCTGAGGAAGGACCCACGCAGGGCCAAGTGTTTATAATGAGCCTTTCCTCATTAACTGGTGAGATGTTTCTTCTCTCTAACTGAACGAGATTGTTCACAAACAGTTACTAGTTACCCCAATATACTGAAGGTTTTGCCAGTAGCAGAATTACCTGAATTTTAATATAGCATTTCCAGTACTTTCTCTGTGTTAGTTGTGCTTATGATCATCAACTGGCATAAGACTATGATGAGAAATAATGAATTCATAAGTAGGGAAAGAAAACTTTGCATGAGAGAATTTTGTGGCTTCTACAGATAAAGGAAATTAGAGTCTATGAGAAAATAATGGACTTTCCTATTAAAATCTAACCATATAATGTCCTACTTGCTAGCAGAGGAAAGCCAAATGTGATAAGGCTTTTCTAGTTTCTTTTAATTAACATTCCATCCTATTAGGCTTAGTCTGCAGTCAACTCTGTTTTTGCAGGTATTCATGTTTGTTATACTCCTGTGAATTATCAAAACGGGAAGCACAGATGTGGCGGTTAATAGCTATAGAAAGTCTTCCTCTAGTTGATTCTCTAACAATGACCCCAAAATTTAAATGTAAGTATTTCAAGTAACTGTATGGGAATCAGGTTCAATTCAACATATATATATATATCTTTTTAAATAGATTCAGCAGCAATCTGACCTGACTAACTGTATTTAAAAAAATAAAATCACATGCATTTTGAAAGTTAGCACATCCCTAACCCCACTAACAATGAAAGAAATGTAATATTTGCAATAGTGGGATATACTTTATTTTTCAGTAGTGTGAGGATAGGCAACAGCTGATGCCAAGGCCGCTTGATAGAATTAGCCAAAGCCAATCATCCACAGTTTTTGTTCTAATCATTAAAAAAATCCTTAAGATTTGGATGGAACTGCCGAGTTTCTCACATTTATTAATGGACATATGCCTTTCACCTCTTCTTCTGAAATATGCCCTAGTATCATTATTATCCATATTACATAAGATTAATTTTTGCAATGGCATGTTTCTCTTCTAATCCAATCTGTTGTGCAAACAATGCAAATACCCTTTCCATCCACTTTCTTGCTATAATGCAACTTCTGATAAACAGCTTAAAACTTTGGCTTCTGAATCACTGCAGAGTTTATTCCAGTCATTCACTGTGTTGAAAAAGAGGATTCCAACTTGCCTGCAGCAGTCCTTTCACCACTGTAATTCCAAACTCTCAAAAGGAAATTTGCAAAAAACGACCCCCTCTCATTATGCTCATGTGCTTCCCAATGAGTATTAAGCTGGCCCATAAAAACAAACAAACAAAAAGGCCTGCCAGAAAACCATCCCAAAATGCCCAAATCACAGTAATATCCCCTTTTGTCTATTCCAGATGATAGACAGAACTAGCTCACATGTTGAAAGCGCCTATACAAAGTGCTCCCCTGCAGTGCTTTAGAGCTGGATAGTTCATACATTAGCTGGAACCATGATTTGTGATGCACTTACAAGTGCTGCTTAGTAGGAGAAGTGACATCAAAGCACGGACTGATTATCATTGCCATTCTGCTTCCAAACACCACTGCTGGAGGTCCCAAGGGGATGCTGGTGTATTTAAACTTTGCAGTGTTTAGTACAATCAAAAAGAAATAGCATCTTACATTGTCTGAGCGAATGGGAAAGAACAACACCTAACATTATGCTCCAAAGACAGGCACCCCCCCACACACCTTTTTTCTCATAAGAAGATTTGTGGTTGTATTTATTTCTGTTTACTCAGTATCTAGATACTTAACTAGACTTTTCTACCGCTTCCCAAGGGGCTATTTTGTAGAACCTATCAGCAACCTGCATGCTGGCATGGCATTGCTATTCCCATCAGTAACAGAAACATAATATTTTTCCTCTGCAGATAACCATATATTATATACAGACTTAGTATACCCAGCATTAGTTCAGTTTGCTGATAGTGAACTTGGCCTAGCCAGTTCTGCAGGGCACTGCTCCTATTAATTTTATGAGGAATAGCTTGACTTGTGCTAAGACTCTGAGGGTGACTGATGGACTCATCCTCAGTACTGCAGCCCCAATGACTTCTTCTGGCATGACAAAAATTACAGATAAAAAATTTCTATTAACTGCTAATTCATTTTAGCTGCAGCTGCACATGCTTGTTCTTTTTTTCTCCTCATTCTTCAGGGTTTTGTCCAGCGTAGTTAATTATGGAGACGCATTTTTCACTTTCAAGATATCACTTCTATTATGGAAACTACCATTTCTTTTTAGCCTGTTTTCCTTCTGTCCTGATGTGAGAATAGCATTACTCCAAGTTAATTTACAGAAGAAAAAAGAAAAAAAAAGCTTATTTGGACATCCAAAAAACAAAGATAAGCAATGGTATGAGCGAGAATGAGCCTGTGGATCCTAACCCTTCATTTACAAGATGTGCATGAAAGTCCCTGATTTACCACATACTTTCCATATGAATTTGAACAGGTCATTTAGCCTCTCAGCCCTTCCATTTCCTAGCTGGAAAATGAGGGCATTTCTATTTTTCTTAGGAAAAATGCAAAGATAGCCATTAGGTGAATAGGTAATTAGGTATTGCATTAACAGCATTGTGCAAGTATCATAAATTGAACTTTAATTTCTACATTTACATTGATGGGATTGAGAGTAACTTGTAATATTTATGCGAAGGTCTTTTTTCTAGTTTTATACTACTGAATAGAAACAATTTTCAGGGGAAAGAGACAGGGAAGTAAAATGATTGCACCAATCACTGCACCAAATACCTTGCATTTATACACAAAATCAGCAATTAGCAGATTGCACAGATACAGTTACATGGCAGGTGTTTTCAACTTACGCAAATACATTTTTTAGGTTTATTTATAGTGTTCAGCCATAAAAAACATTTGGCTTCAGAGAACAAAGACCTCCATATGACTGTGCTATGCTATAGGTGAAGTGAGGTATTTGTACAGAAGCTGATTTAGCTCCTGAGCATGTCAGTTTAAATAACACGTTTGTGGGACCAGAACTACAGCTGATGCTTGTTTTTGTTATTCCTCCTAAATCGATATGCTGAAGTGATGGGAAATGTGCTTCTACCTATACCACGGAATATATTACACATGCACATTTGCAGGGCATCTGTGTCAAAGTTGCACTTTCTATTGTTTTTTTTTTTATTTATTTGTTTTTCTCAGTAGCAAAATAGTAAAGAGAAATTTTAAAAATAAGAATTATTATTTGCAATGTAAAATTCTTGTCTGGAGAGTAAATACTTGCCAGTAGGTTTAGAGTATGTATGCATGGAGATAATAGAGCCATTCAGTAAAGTGAATCAGAAATCTTGACAATTGACACATTACTCTCACCTGTAAACAACTAACCAATATGAAATAAAAAAACAAAGTCTCTAGACTAAACAGATAAATTAAGAAAATGGGATCTTTATATGCATTCTTACCATCCTAACTCTCAGTTTGTTTTCTTTCTCAATGAACAGGAAGGACAAATTAGCTATCCGGGATTATCCTACTTAAATCTCTTCAAAACATGAAGCTAAAAATTGAAATTAAGAGTTTTTCATTTCCCTATGAGGATTTTAAAATACTGAAAAATGCATTGTCTTGTGCAACTTTCCTGCACACCCATTGCCTTAGAACAGAGTGAACTAAATCTCAGCAAAAGACAATATGCAGAAACTTACTATGTCCTTTTCGGCATTACTGATTTACAAAAGAAATTAGTTTATTTCTAAGGGCATAAATAAATGAGTCTTGTTCAAAGCCTACTTGGGCAAACCTTTCCTAACCATCAAACTGTAAATTCACTCTTCATTTTATTAGTGCTGTTGCTCACCATACTAACTGGGACATCTGGTTTGATATTTCTTCTTAATTATTGCAATATTTGGGTGAGTTTCTTTTCCAGTGGAATTGTACATTGTTTTCATTTGGAATTTGTCATCATCTGTGCATAGCCCAATTTTTTTTCTCATTCACTTACATGCCTCTTCATCTTGTAAAACAGATTTCTTAGACCTTCCTTAGTACACTGTTTAACCTTGTTAAAGATCTGTGGTAGTACTCTTTCCTAAATATCCTCATAAGTGATTTGCTTCACCGAGTAGACTTACAAAGTTACATGCTCTAGGTCTTGAACGATCTCCAGAGAAGCAGCAATATCTGAGATGATCATGGGTTATTCAAGCATCCAAGAAGTGGATGGTATTTTTGTCCATTTGGTTTTGCTTTGTTTTGTTTACAGCACCAAGATAAAAGCACTTCTGGATGCAAGATGCGAGTGCTGGTTCTTCACAGCACTGATTTGTGTCTTAGAGGAGTAGGAGATACAGAAAGAAAACGGGATATCTAGGGCAAAACTAGGATCATCACAGCTTTACTCTTCAAAGAGTAGTTTGTTTGGAAGAGAAACCTTTTCTGGTTTCACTTCTCAAAGAGAAAGGGAGGACTTTCCGTCAACAGAGTCACTTTCAGCTAACCTGGCCAAATACTTTGAAAACATAAAAATATCTATGCTAGCTGAGCAGTGAATTAAACTACTTCATAGAGTCTTTCAACATAAATAGAAAGTGTAGACTAGCATCTAAGAGATAAAAATTACTGCTCTGAGAAGGGTTCCGGTTTTCCTCTGACTCCATGTTAAAAAATCTGGAAAGGAGAATATGTTTTGAAGTAATTATATCCAAATGGAAGGGTCATAGGAATAACTGCTCTGCATCAGAAAACTTGCGTACACAACTCTGTTTTTGAGGATAATGTGTAGTAAACACTAAGGTTCAGCTACAAAACAACATTCATGAAGTATCTAGATCTTAATGTGGTTACAATTTATCTGTAGTTAAGGGAATACTCTTATGCCAATTAAATAGGCACATACTCTATCAAATATCATGCTGTGGCTTACCTGCCATTCATACACACTTACCTCTTTTAGAATTGGACATTGAGACCAGCTGAATCCAAGCACTTCCTAAATTCTTTAGTTATACTCTGGAAAACTCTTTCTCATACACAACTTTCACATGCATATGAAGTTATTAATCTCTTTGCTGGCATAGTAGAGAGTTTCCTTGCTGTGTTTCATGGGTGTATTCTGAAAAATAAAATTAGATACCATGAGAGTATAACATTTCTTCAGATACAGCTACCAAGAGCAAATATAGTAGTCCTGCAATATTCTTTTCCTTATGGCATTGTTGTGCTTTAAATCTCTAATTTTCTTAGGTTCTGGTACCTGAAAGTGTGTTTTCATATTTGATATTTTCTACAGTACTTCTTAATGTAAGAAAGCCCCTTTAATTAACCTTTATACATAAACAGGACAGAACAGCATGAGGGGCATTGTCAGTGGTGTTTGGTTAGACGCTTACTGTGTGTTACCTTTCTTCTATAGCTTCACACGTGCCACAGCCTCATACATCTAGAATGGGGGAGATGTTTTTGCCAGTACAAATGTGTGTCGAACAGGAGACAGGAATGATAGGAGTGTATTTTTAGTCAAGGTCTGAATTACGAACAGTCAGAAAAACAACAGTGCAACTAGAGATCCTAAAACAGTTTCCTGATGCATGTTCAGTGGATATGTGAGAATTCTTAAAAAAATAGATTCATAATCAGTAATTTCTACATTCTTTACTGCAATCTTCACTCCAGGAAATAACTAAACAGGTGATTGCCAAAACATTAAAAAGGGTCCATAAGCAACACTATTCTTTCCTTTGTTTTACATTCTCCTTTACTCTGTTTTGCTTCTGCCAGTGGCAGGATAGTAGGCTAATTAGATCCTTGATTTGATTTTGTATAATAGATCCAACATTTATAGTGTTTATACTAAGAAGAGATATTTTACAAACTCTTAAAAAGCTAGAGAGTATCTTTAGCTAGTTTTAGGCAGAGATCAGTATCTTTTAGTTTGTATCTGTGTGAATGTTTCTTTTATGGAGAATTCATAGGAAATTGGGAAATGGTATACAGAGGCATGCCTAGAGTAGAACACTTTGCAGATTTTTTTTGTCCTCTATTTAACATATATTTCTTCTACAAAAGTATTCTAGCTAGAAGAAATATTATTGCAGGCAGTCTTGAGGTTCAAAACAGATACACGACTAGCCATGACTTTTTCTGTTTTGTAGCTGAGCTTCTTATAGAAAAATGAACATTTTTTGAGTTCAGGAGAAATTCTTTTCTTTGAGTTCATGGGAAGTTATTTTGTTTCTTTTCACTGCTATTTTTGACAATACCATCTACTTAAAATTATGTGTCATTAGTATACTTTCCTGGCTCAGAATGGGTATATGGCTCTAAATGACCCTAAAATGGTGTTGTGTGATAAATGAAGTAAACCTACAAAGGTAACAGCAGTTTGAAAGCTTGAATCGTGCAATGGTGAAATGCGTGTTCCCTTTTAGTGCTTGAAATCTTGGGTGCCATTCTAATTGGGTCAGAGTACAAAAAATAAGGAAAAAAAAGTCCTGGCAACCTCCTTTTATGCAGAGTAATTGCAAAACAAGAAAAAAAAATCCCAGTAAGTGGGGACTTATGGTTAGACCAACAGGATATCGTGGACATTTTAAGTGTATCAATCATTTTTTCTAGACAAATAGGTTAGAAAAACCACCTAGCACTGGCAGCCGACCACTGTATACATTAATAAAGTTGTGTTGCAGCAAACATGGTATTTTGGGGTTCAGTATGTTAGGAAAGAAAGAAACTGTCAGTTTGATAGAGCCTGGTATTGGTAGAAGACACTAAAACTCTAGAGCATAAGATAGACTTGGTAACAATATCATAGCCTTAGTTAATGATTTATGATCTTCAGCATTGCTCTTTAGCATACACAAATTAATGTATTACCTTTGTCAACAGTACTTGAAAAAAACAACTTGAAAATACTGAGAAAACACATCTGTATAATGAAAGCTGTTGAACAAGTTATTTTTAAGTGACTTTTTAATTATGCTTTTTTTTCATTTTATAATTTCAATTTTGAAAACAAATTGACCATATTTGATTCTTAGGCAAGTAGCTTGTAAGGCTGAAGAGTACAGGTACATGTGTTACCACTCCTACCTACTTGGTAGGTTTTTTAAATTTAAAAAAAAAGAGAAGGAAGCTATGGGTATAATTTTTACATCATTGCTTTTTTGAGAAATAGTTTGCTACACCTTTAATCACAAAATATTGTCTGTGTAGCTCTATTTGGGATTCAGTTTTCAAATTAGGACATTAAATGTTACGTTTTTCCATTTGCTCTAGATGAGGATTTCCTTGCACTCAGCAGAAATTACAAGACCCAGATTTTCCAAAGACCTCTGCTTCTTTTCAAGCACCTATGAATTGAACAAGTGAAAAAGAAAAATAAATGTTTAGCACCCTTCAATTTATATTTTGATGCTAACATGCAATTTGCTTTTCAAAATCTTGTCATCTCTCTAAGTTTCTCTGGCTTCTGTAGTGCATCTTGGACTCTTTTGATCTTTTAGGCTCTTAAAAGGCTTTTCCAGGCCCTCATGCAATGAGTTAGATATTTAGCATCAAATAGAGCATAAGTATTCACTTAAGTGGCCTAACTTAGATTGCACAGTTGGCAACCAGGCCCTTGTAGAATCTGTTTTGCATCAAAGAGAAGGTACTGAATTCTAATGTGCTATAGAGGGATATTTTGCTACTCTGAAAATCCAGCTGCGAGTCATGACAAGTACTAGTTAAAATTCAAAGCTTAAATGTTTCATTGTGAAAGTCCTGAATTACAGTTAAACCAGAGGCTCAGAATCCAGGTAGGGAATGGCAGCAAGGGACGATAACCTTAAAACTTACCAAATAAAAATCTGCAAGTGAAGTCTGCAAAGGTCTCACATTTGTCTTTTCTTTTTTTCGCCTAGTCCAAGCTAATCTTTTCTGATCCACAAATGAATCCCCCAGATATCCTATGTAGAATACTGTTTCACTCCCATTAACCTGCATGTTCCCTCATGGAGATTACTCCGACCAGATTTCCTCTTCTCTATTTGAATTTCCTCGTTTCTGAAGATATTTTCCATAGAAATAGAGTAGAGCATTCCACGGGAGCCTTGTAGCAGAGGCACAGGCTATTCCACCTATAGATGTACCATGCTGGTAGTCAGCACTATCTCAGCACTTCTGAAATAAAAGTTAATAGCTCCTCTACTGTTGACCAACTCTACCAACACTGACCACTTTCCAGGAATCCGTGTACAAATGAACTGGGCTGTTTACATGTTGTTCATGCTTATTAACATTCTCCAGAAATAATACTGATCTCCCAGTGGGTCTAGAGAGATTATTACCTCTAATACCAAGAAGCAACAAAACATCCTGCTTGTTTGTTATAATCATGTCTGTACAAAAGTATCTAGATGTATCTACAGGGTAGATTCTTGCTGTTCTTTCAAGAAACTCAAGGTTGAGATCATTAACTCACTTCCACTGACTGATGATACTCCAGCCTTTCAGACAGGTTTTGGAGTAGTCCTGTGACTATTTATGGTGCAAAACTAGCATAAATGAAGTGCATACCTCCACCTTTCACCTGCTTCTATGCTATGGACACCTGCTTCTGTGTCCATGAGATTCCTCATAGACAGGGTTCACACCTTTTTATTTATAATTTACCAGAGTTTCTTCTTGGATTCAGGATGAAGATGATAGGTTTTGTACTAGAAAAATGAAGGTAGCATGTGATACCCCCGACCGCCCTGGGAGGCACAGTATTCAGCAAGCAGTTTAGTAAGACTTGGATAGAATTGTTCAGCAAAGTCTTCTTGAACCATAGAGCCTTTTGTAATGCAGGTACTAGTCTCCCAGTCTAAATGACGATGGAGGTTTTGCCTATGAAAAATCATACACTCTAGTACCAGATACTACTAGCTGTATTGCTTATTGTTTTAAGTTGTCACTTAGCCCAATGACAAGGCTGTTCCTTCTGACACTTACTGTCAAACTGATGCTTGCCTTCCATAAGTAATGCTGAGGCCATGGATTTTCACAGCCTCTTGGGAGCAGTGACTTCCCAGCAGATTGTATTTGACTGCATGTGTGAATAATGTCTCGATATTGCCACTAAATATGCATTGCCTCAATATCTCCAATATAGTATGATCCTTGGTACTTATTTGGTAGTAATTTGATACTAATTGGTACGTTTAAGCAAGTAAAGCATGTTTTAAGAATTAATTCTTCAGCCTTTTCTGAAGTTGATCAATATTTACAGGAATAAACCCAGTTTGACCAGGAACAAAAATAGATGCCACTTGTTCTGAGTATAGTCTAGAAAATCACATGAGAATGAGAACCTGGAATTTTATGTACTTGATCAGAGTGAGGGTGACAAGGCTTTTCTAGTGTATGTTATGATTTATCCTCACCCTTTTTCCCCACTAGCCTCTCTCCTCCCAGCAATGCTCAGAGACCCTTGGAATGTGCTTTGCCCTTGAGGGACAGGCATGGGACCCTCCAACCTCTCCCTGCTCCTCCCGATCCTCCCTCCCGCCTGCCCCAGTCCTTGCTTGCTCTTCTGTTTTTCTACTTTCCCTAAATGCAACTTACTTTAAGCATGCATTATTATTAACATCCTACAATAAAATTAAGCTATTATATAACCCATTTGTCGATCTCAGCCAATTTCTTCTATCTTTTTCTATGTCTATTTATGACGTACATCCAAACTGCACGTCCTTTTCTTTTTCTTTCTTTTTTTTTTCCTCTCCATGTTTATTTTAAAAAGAAGTAATGAAAGAAAAGATCTATTAAAAAAAAAAGCAACATTGCAGGGTGGGGGGGGATTTTGGCCCGAAATTGACAACAAATTTAAATGGAGGAGGGAGGGAGGGAAAGCGAATTCAATTCATAAAAAAACTATCCAAATGATGGAAGTGTCCCTAGACTGCTTTGTCTGTTCCTTTTCAATGTGTGCATCTGATTCGTTCATCTTTGAAAGTGTGTGGAATAATTTTTTCTTTCAAAAAAAAATTTAAAACCCCACAATTGTTCCTTTCTCCCTCCCTACTGGGACCAAAGTTCTGCTTTTACTTTTTTTGCTTTTTTTTTTAGTATATCTCTACATAGCTATATTTTGATGTATTTCTTTTCCGTGGTTGAATTTCTATCTTAGATTTGGTTTGTTCCAATCTAATATTGAAAAAAACAAACAAACAAAAAAGTTATGAATTGTTTTCTGCAATTTTCCCCCCTACTTCCCTCTTTAAATAAGGAACTACTTCACTTGCAGAATCCCACAGCTGTACTTTTGAGATTCTCCAGAGAATCTAAACATAAAAGCAATCTAATTTAGAGTGGGAAAGGGGTGTGCCAGCACAGTCATTGCATTCAAGACAGTGGTTTGATGTGCTCAAGAAATGATTGTCTCAGGTTACTGAGCATACTGATATCAATTTGGTGGACTTTAGAGAAGACGATTCTCACAACAAGGAGGCTGTGGGTAGCTACAGATGAAGTTGTTCTGATTCCAATGCATAAAATAGTTTCCTTGTTTTTTTAGTTTACTCTCTGATTATTATTATTATTATTATAAGTTTATGTATTTTTACTGCTATTTTTAGTAGGGCAAAAGTTTTAACTGTTTTTATAATTTGAGAACCTTTAATGAAAATGTAAATATTAATACTATAATTATTAATTTTTTGTAACTTGCATGTTGAAGAAGTTGCAGCTTAGGGTTTGTGAGATTGTCAATGTTAGAGTTCTGTTCTTTCTTTTTGTTGATGGGCATGAATATGCTCATTTGTTTTTGTATATTGCCCATCCCTTCCTTACAGCCAGAAGCTCTAATGCTGCTAGATCACTCCGTACCGCCCTTACATGGACATGGCAACTGACTTACACATTCACTCCCATCATCTTCATCTCCTGTGTAGTACACTCATAGATTTTTACACTCCCACTCCATCCACCCTAGGCATTTTTTCTTCCCATAAGTTCCCCCCACCACCCCTTTCTTTAGCATTGTTAAGATTTTATGTGCAGTCATCCATTCCTTAAGACACACACACACAAAAATTATAGAAAAAAAGAAAATGTTTAAAAAAATATATATCAAATTGACCAAAAAGGCAAAAAAGCAACAAACTTTGCTTTTCAAAAATCATTATATATGTAGATATGCAAACAAGCAAAAGTAAATTCTATAAAATGTACAGGATTTTTCAACTGTAATATGCTAACAACTTTAAATACAATAAGAGAATTACAACCAAAAACAGAAAAAAAAGGTCAAATTTGTTAAGGTGCAAGATTTTTTTCTTTTCATGTTATGTGGTGTGGATGTATGTGTTGTTGCCTCCCTGTATCGCCCTTTGTTGTAAAACAACTATATTTAAAAAGAAATAATAAACATTTTGCTAAACAAAAGTTTTTAAGAAACAACAACAAAAAAAGCAAGTTACAAGAATGTGGCAATGCTACTTGTCCAAGAGCATTCTTACACAACTTTCTTTTGTAAATTTTTCCTTTCATGCCAAAAAACATGCGGGCAATTTGTTGATGTAAGTTGACTGTTATGAAATCAATGTGGTATGCTTTCTAAATTTTTTTATATATTTTTGATTATTTTTTCTTTGTTAAAAAGGAATAATGTTTTTGATTTCCTGCATTTTTTTTTAGTTTTCTTGGGTTTTAGTCTTTCTTTTGCTGATAAAGTGAATGACTTGTTATGTTTTTCCTTTTATTTTTTCTGACCTTATCGCTGTGGCATTTTTATTTTCTAGCGTATGGTTTTGTTTTAAGAAAATTGTATAAATTATGTTTTCTTTTTTTGATTGAGTTTGATGTTATGTGCTCTTTGTGTATTGCTGGTTACCAAATTGTATTGTACCTAGGAGGGGGTAAAGGAGCCTGTAGTAGTAGCTTGCTGCCATTCTTATCAGTCCTTTTCCACGGCTTTGTTCCTGCCCTTCCCTTTCCCGAGAAGCAACTTTATTTCATGCTACTTAAATTGTACACAGCCTAGTGTCGCAGAATTCATCGCAACTAAAGAACAGTGAAACTCCTTTAGTATAGTGCTAGCTCCCAGGGTTTTCTTACTGCGACTCTACAATTTTCCTTCTTTATTACAATGGAAATATTTTATTTCTGATTCTTCATTACTGATTATGTGTCTGATGTCACAGTCAAAATGATACTCTCAAGTGTACTCTTACCAGGTAAATACACCCATCGTACGCAACTGGTATCAGCCTTGTTAATACTTTCCAGAAATGCTACATTTGACAGACACTCCTACTTAAGCCTCTATCCCGAAGAAAATTTTGATTAATCCCTTTAAATGGCTATGAGCTTTCAGGAGAAGTAATAAAAAGCTGTATGGTAATACTGTGCAGAGTACTTAAGAGGTGTCTTGGGTTCAACTGTCAAGTCCTTTGAACAACTGATGCTGAAAACAGAACAAATAGTTATGATGAATACAAAACTGTCATTACCACGATTAATCATGAGAGTTGAAAACGGTGATGGAAGAGAGAATGTTTCATTCGGTTCAGATGCTCTGAACAGTATCATCTGGATTCTGAAATATTCATTTTTGCTCTGGAATCCTGCCTAGAAACACAATGTCAGATCCTCGATGGAAAGTGCTAATATCTGTTTCACTGCTGGGACTGAGAGTGTTTGCATGAAGATGACCAAGAATTTGCATCAATGAAACACATTCCAACATTACCATGGGGTTCATGACCTCTCCCTTGAACTCTCTACCTTTCTGTTGCTCAGCCATGGATTAGGAAGTGCTGCAGTAACCAGTGTCTTTTAATACAGCTTGGGGGACTTTCAGTCACCACACCAATCAGACCACACCACGAGAAGTACAGTCCTATTTCATGCTTTGAGGACAGTATGGTCTGTGAATGAAAAGGGAGATATTTGGATGAAAAGTTGAGGTATTGCACAGTGGAAAAGATGTTTTTCTCTCTATTATGTCAATTTCAGTTTAATTAGACTGCGGAGAGGAGAAAATCCTAAGAATGATCATGCCTGGGTTTCCTGTTAGAATCATCTTTCCTGTGACCAGGGACTTTGTTCTGAATATTTTCCCCTCCTTATCCTTCAAGGACTCAAAGGAGAATTAACTAAAACTCTGCTGTTAGACTGAAATTTATGAACTCAGTCATTTAATGAGAAATTCTTGGCACTGATGTTGCATTGATATAGACAGACAGGAAAAAAAAAAGGAATTATTTTCTGTGGCAGCAATTTCATATTGAAGGTGGAATCTGAAAGCTTCAGAGCAAGAGCTTAAGAATAAGATGCAAATGAGAAAATTCAGATGTAAAGTTTCAAACACCTGCAAAGTGGATGTGTTGTGCAGGCATATAAAAGTTCTTCAACAACATCTGGAAAAGGGAAGATACAGGTGGATCCCTTTTGGTCGCTGTCTGATGATGGATCTTTCAGGTTTCATTTCATGCACCTTTCGTCCTGTGTCTTTCTGATGCTAGATATTCCAGTGAGGTGGTCTTGGCTATAAAGATAAAACCTGGCAGCTGCTACAGTTTTTCTTTTCTTTTTTTATTCCTTTTCTTGGTGCCCTCAGCATTCATGATTCACCCACAACATCCTCACAGTTCATAAGGCTTCTATTAAAATTTTAACACTCTGTCTTTTCCAGTGGCAGAGTACTCTTACTGGAGATCAGCCCCAGAGATATGAATTATATACCTATAAATACACTCATAAAGCAAAAAGCAGGGCAGCTTCAAGGCTAACGTAGACCTTTTATATCCCCAGTGGTCTCGATTGTTTAAAGAAAAGCACAACCCTGTGAAAAAAGTATACATGCTAGATTCAAAAGGCTAACTTTTAAGGAATATACCCACAGTTTTTGTCTCAGGGAATGAGAAGGCCAGACAAAGCACTGGATGCTTACATTTGGTGTTTCTACCTCAAAGACCTCAGTTTCCTCAGTGCTGCTTTCTGTATACTGTGCAGTAATTTTTTGCAATTTCCCTTGCATGTAGTTCTTTGGCATTGTGTTGGCAAGTCAAGCATTTTAGAGATAAACATATTTCTTCCTCAGAAACATCCATCTCTTACTTGGGAAAGAAAGAAAGGAGTAAATGGAAAATAAATCTTGAAGATCCTGATGATATCTTTCAATTTCTAAAGCAATCCCAAACTCATTACTAAGTGAGATTCAAAAAAAAAAAAAAGAAAAAAAAAAGAAAGAAAGAAAAAAAGGAAGGAAAAGGCCTTTTGCTACCAGCAAGCTACTTTTGCTACTTTTCACCAGCAAAATCAAAGCCTTGTAGGAATGTATATTTTGAAGCCAAGCCTCACTTGGGATGACAGGAATGTCATTATTTTAAGCTTGAAAATTTGGAAATAAAAGGCATATTTTTTTTCCCCAGGTCGACAAGGATTAATATCATGATTGAAAATAGGGGACACTGTTAGAAAATCAAAATTTAACCTGGGAAACTGCAAACATCCTGACATGCAGGTCCCTTCTAATTTGCCTTATAAGGTTTTTTTCCAGGTTGGCTTTTAGTTTTGTTATTGAATTTCCATCTCTTTATAAAGAACCTGCCTTCACGGTAAACCTTTTAGAGTCCAATCCATTTTTAAAAAATCTTTTGGCACCTACATTTGAAACCAATCTGGGGAGCATGTATAAGAGATTTTTCCATCAAAGGACAGCTGTCTATAGGCAGCTTCTTGGTGTCTCTGCTGGCATTTTGTGGAAGATGTACCCTCCTCCACACCTTTATCATCTGCCTGTCATCAGACTCCCTCTTGTGTCTCTTATGAGTAGAAATGTCATACTAGGAAGAGAGTTCTTTGCCAGATGTGATATGAAAATTTGCGCTTGCTTCACTCTGTAGATGTCTGTGATCATGCTTCTCACCTTCCAAGGAGCTTTTCATAAGTTACATTTCCTGTAATCCTTAAATAACACATTTCTTTTAGACTGAGTAACACTTATGCCATTTCAAGGGGTGTTATAACTCATGTTGTAAATCATGTACCCCAAGAAGTATTAACTGTGCACACATCTTGTGCGCACAGATATTAGACATACAGATTCTAGTTTGCTATGAGTTTTGCAGAAGTGTCTCAATGTGAAATATGTCAGACATGCTATTTAGGGTACTTTTTTATGAGCTACTTTCTCCAATACAGCTTTCTCTCTTTCATGGTTACTTCATACATACATAGATACATACATACATAAAGTTAGCAGCTATGCCACCCTCACCCTCATCTCTCTGTTGCTCTCCTGTTGCTCTGTTGCAACAAGATATGTTGTCTTAAGTATAATAGATGAATTCACTGATAGAGACATGGTTCCCATGCAAAGACCTTTACCAGCTTCTTTATTTCTTTAGTGAAGAGGCAAACGTTGCATATCATTGGACACTGGAATAGAACTGGAGATTACATTTAATAATCATATGGGAAATCAAAGTTTACAGAACATGGATGATATGAACGTTACTTCTCACATAAGAGAATTAAATCTTTCTAGAACTCATTTCTGATTCTTTCTACTGTCTTCTATCCAGCAGATTTTACTGAAATAAGAACTACAAACTACTCTCCACCACTTTCATCAAGTCCCATTTACCCTAGCAGCTCCATCAACTTTTCTTGACATTCAGGAAGGCCACGATCATTTTCTAGTCATTGAAGTATTTTTTGGTCATTGGTTCATGTAATGAACAGCAACAAAAACTGCAGAAGGATTGCCTATTTCTAAAGCAAGTTTATGTTGCAAATGGAAACCGAGGCCAGGACATTAACAATTCCATGAAGTCAAATCTAGGAAATTGCTAGTAAACTGGGCCCCAAAAATGACTTTTTGGAAGAAAACTGCCCAAAATTTTTCCCCAATAAGTAGCAGATCAACTGCAGAGAACTGCCATGTGCTAGCATAACATATGTTGATAAGAAAATCACTCAAAGCTTTAACTAAGCAATTCAAAACTGCCAAATTTAGTATTCCAATTGAGTATCACAGGTGATGTTTTAAAATCACAAATTAATCTGATTGTTTAACAGCAAAACACTCTTCTTAAAAAGTCACTTAAAGGGACACTTATCTTTCCTGGACTTTCTGGGACTTAGCTTTGACAGAAATTCAATTCAGTTTCATCTACACCAAAATTCAATTATTCTGTAAGTCTTTCCAGACTTACAAATGATCATCCCCACTAAGACATATATCAAGTTTATTCTGAGGCCACCTGTTTGCATAGATTATAGAAGACCTATGTAGATGGGACTTTGGGATGTATGTAAATCATATTACATGTCCAACTGTCTGCATTTCATGGAAAACAGCTTAGAGATTGGCATTATTTTACATGTATGATATTTGCCTTTTCCTCCGCTATTCACTACCAGAAGTGGTATAAACATGCTAAGGAATAGCAGAAAATGAAGCAGCATATTTAAAGTCATCCTTTATATGTTATCTCATGGATAACTTTACGTGAGAGTATTTTAAGAGACTGATGAAGTGCCATATTCCTTGTTTGGCCTAATTTCTAGCCTAGTATCTCTGAGTTAAAACTGGCTATTTCAAATTATTAAACTGTGTCAGCACTCAGTTTCTCATCAGGGATAAGCAGTAAGCAATACTGCCAGTTAAGCCATCCAGATGTAATCAAACTGTTAAGTACCTTTTCAGTATCCTATTGCTATTCTCAATATGTAATCTGTACAAATATATTGCTCTCCAAATATATTTAGCATGAGATTATGATTTTAGAGGCATATTCTTTATAAAATTCCCATAGGCATTGCTGGGAGTATTCAGTGAGAAATGAGTGCATGTAATATACAGTGTATATTAGAGAGAGCAGAGTTTTGACCCTAACACCATTCAGCAGTTACTACAATGTCAGACTATTCATTGGCGATTATTAATATATAAGAAGTCAAACGTAGAATTACTTATTTAGAAGCTGAAATTCCTTTTGCTTCTCTCCTTAAGCAATGTAGAGTATAAATCAAAATTTCTCATGCATTAGAAACATCTTGAACTGAGCTGCATTCTCTTCCTATAGATCTAGATGAGCAGACATGGGGTAATATAAAGTCCTCAGTTTGTATTTAAATAACTGGCTTAAGTTGGCCAAAGAAAAATGATCCAAGTGAAAATTTACACAAAAACTTTCAAAAGCAGCACAGCTCATCTTTAGTGTCTGCAACCTGCATGTCGTTAGAAGATTATGCTCTCTGAACATAGATTAAAATAATTTATTATGCTTCCATAGCTGTCTGTATATCAAGAAATGATAGCAGGTGTGAAAGTAACATCTGCAGTACAGTCCTGGGCTCAAGCACTGGTTTGAGTCATCAGAGTTTTTGCTTAGTTTTCTCACAAAAAGCAACGAAGTCTATCACAATTTTAACTCACCTGACATCAAGAGAAAAGAACTGAAGATCAAGTTGATAGTGCATTAGAAGCTCAAGAAGATGAAAGGAAAGGAGCCTCCTCAGTGTAGAACAGGATGGTAAAGATTAAAAAGATCTGAAAAAGTTTCAAGTAAGGGCCTGTACCTTCGTGGACCTCAATGAGTATTGATTCACTTTCATGAACCTTCTCACAGTTTAAAAAACATTCAGTAATCAAGAAGACAAGATTGATTGGAAAAAGACTTTATAGAAACTGCTGCAGAAGGAAAGCAGACTTGAATGGCAGAGAAGAAATATTAACATTTTATTACATGAAAAGAAGCAGAAGAGGAAAAACTGGTAAGATAAGCAGTAAAATCGATCTACAAGAGTATTGCTGTATGAAGGTTTGAAGCAATTCAGTCTTGTAATCAACTGCTAAAAATCAATATCGTCCGAGTCACTTGAGAGTATCTTCAAAATCAAAAATGTTGGGTCCCCAAAATTTCAGAGTTTTTCACTGTATGTAGACTAAAAGAGGGAGGAAATGGAGCATGCAGTTTACCATAGTATCAAAGGCAGGATGGGAGGAAAGAGTGAAGGGAAACCCCTGGGAAGTATGTTGGTAGTGTAGTTGTCATGACAAGAAATCTGGCTCCCTGACACTCTTGCATAAAACTCAAACCGTGTACTGCCCTTGAGCTAAGTGAGTTTAAAATGATATATTGCCATTAAAATGTACTAATACTCTTTTTTTTCTCTCTCTCTTTTCCATCCCAGGAGGTGAATTAGTTATCCCTCTACTTGTAGAAGACCCTTTAGATATCCCTCCTATTGCTACTCGTGCACCTTTCATTACACTTCCCCCTACCTTTCGCCCCCTCCTCACCATTATTGAGACCACCAAAGATTCCCTGTCCATGACCTCTGAGGCGGGGTTACCTTGCTTGTCGGACCAAGGCAGCGATGGTTGTGATGATGATGGCTTGGTGATATCTGGGTATGGCTCAGGGGAAACCTTTGACTCTAACCTACCCCCTACTGATGATGAAGATTTTTACACCACCTTCTCCTTGGTAACAGATAAGAGTCTTTCCACTTCAATCTTCGAAGGTGGCTACAAAGCACACGCACCTAAGTGGGAATCCAAGGACTTTAGACCTAACAAAGTCTCCGAAACTGGTAGGACTACTACCACGTCTTTGTCCCCTGAGCTGATTCGCTCCACAGCTTCGTCCTCGACTGGGATGTTACCCAAATTGCCAGCCGGCAAAATGAATAACCGTGAGCTCAAACCCCAGCCTGACATAGTCTTGCTTCCGTTGCCCACTGCCTATGAGCTAGACAGCACAAAGCTGAAGAGCCCGCTAATCACTTCCCCCATGTTCCGTAATGTGCCCACAGCAAACCCCACGGAGCCGGGAATCAGACGGGTTCCGGGGGCCTCAGAGGTGGTCCGTGAGTCGAGCAGCACAACGGGGATGGTCGTCGGCATTGTGGCTGCTGCCGCCCTCTGCATCCTCATCCTCCTGTACGCCATGTACAAGTACAGGAACAGGGACGAGGGGTCCTATCAGGTGGACGAGACGCGGAACTACATCAGCAACTCGGCCCAGAGCAACGGCACGCTCGTCAAGGAGAAGCAGCAGAGCTCAAAGAGCGGCCATAAGAAACAGAAAAACAAGGACAAAGAGTATTATGTGTAAAAAAGAATACTTATTTATATATAAATATATAAATACTTAATGAGATTTAATTGAAATATCAGAACCATTACAGCGAACGAGATTGGGAGATATCATTTGTGGGAAAAAGTATTGGGAAAAAAAATGTCAGCAGTGACTGTTAATGTCTCAGTCATCGCTTGAAGTCAGCAAACTCTACCCTAATGTATTATAAAGCACACTTAGCGTTCTGGAGATGGCGCAAACAACTCTACCCTGTTAGCGGACTTGGACATCTCCAAATCTCCTCCTCCTCCGCTGAACTTTCTGCAAAGGTAGAAGACTTCATGGCTTACTTGTTTCATATCTCCAAGTGAGTCTTTAACAATGTTCGTGATTCCTGACTGTATCGATAATTTTTCAGTTTACTTATTAAAAAAAAACAGGAAAAAGAAAAAATATAAACACTATAAACAAAAAGTATTGAACAAACTGATCTGGCCTCGTCCAGCATACATAATTTTTCGAGATTGGAGGAGGGGAATAAATGATTTTGGAGATTGTTGGGTTTTGGTTTGGTTTGGTTTGGTTTCTTAGATTGTTTTTTTGTTTTGTTTTGTTTACTTTTGGGTGTGGGAGGGTAGGGTGGAGAGGAACAGTGTTTGGGGGGCAGAGTGAACCTGGACATGAATTGAGAAGAAATCTCGGAAAAAAAATCCATAATAAATAAAGAGAGACTATTGCCATATATGAACTCAAAAGCTACCCATGGTGTTTACTCTGCATATCTGATTGTGTTGTCTCTAGAATCCGTCCTCTTGCAGTAAGTTGTTTGCTAACAACACAGTGAAAGTGTATGACGGGTGGTGGTGAAGAAAATGATTATGGAGAGCTGGTCCCTTTGGATCTGGCTCCAGTATTTACAATTGAACTGAAGAATAGATGGGTTTGGGTCTGTTCTGATCAGGATCATTGGCTTTATTTGAAAATATCACTTAGTATGCATTAGCACAGCCAAACTTAAGAGGATTTCAAGACTTAAAAAGGAATGCTTAGAAAAAAAAAGTGGTTCAGCATTCTGAGCTGAATATGCTATGCAGAAATAAAGGAGCCTTTCTCTGGGTTCTGGTTCTGTGACTGATTGCAATGCATGCAAAACATAATAATGAATCAGTTTAATAAAGAGATCAGAAAGACACTGTTAGAGTTCAACTTGTGACAAGACCCATAAACGTAAGATGAGCTGAACACTTGTAAAAGAACGCAAAATGAAAAATACATAGTTTTTTTTGACATACTGTTTTCATATGTAATATTTTAATTTTGTAGCTTGACATATCAGATCATCTCTGTCTTTCCATTTGCCCTAATCTACCTTTTCCTTCCCTTTTATATGAAAGAAAATAAAGCTGCTGTGACACACAAAAATAATAATGAAAAAGGAATTTAATAATATTATTATTATATATATATATATACACACAGATATATTTATCATGGTATGTTTGATGGGACGACTGGAACAGAAATTCTGTTATGGTCTTTATATGGAATGAGAATGTTCAGGAAGAACAGAGTAAAACGAAACAAACAACAAAAGCAAACCTTAAAATGTGAAAGCGCGTGTTTTAGCTTTGTCACAGTTACCTGTGTCAAAAAAAAATCTGAAATTTTGTTTACATATTTTACTACTTTTTTTGCTAGTATAATTTATATATGGATGCCCTAATGATGTATATACTGTTTTATGGTTAAATTGGGATCTTCTTTTGTTTTTATTTAACTTAATTTGATTGTTCGGTTTCCACTTTTTCCCAGTTACCATGAAAAGAATTATCTTACTGTACAGTACAATAGCCAGGTAGTTTGATGGCCATGCCTATCATGTGCAAAAAAGCAAAGAAGGGAGAGACAGAGAGGAAAACAACAAAAAATGAGATGGATTGAGAACTCTGGAATATCAGAAATGTACACTTTTTCTGTATACAGATGAAAACTAATCAGCTGTTTAGGTTTAGAAATCTACTCTTGCTGGTGTTTATAAGTCGCATGAATATTTGACTTTGAAGAAGTGTCATCAAATACACACACGCACATGGGAACTTCAACTCAAAAAAGCATCCTTCTCAAACCTTTAGAGAAGATGCTTTCCTGTTAACAGAAATTTTCAGTGTGTGTATGTGCGCGTGTGCGGTGCGTGTGCGTGCGAGCGAGGTTGAGCTTTTCTTTTCCTTTTTTATTTTTTATACTAAAAAAGACAGGTTTTAAAAAGGTATGAAAGCACGATTTTAGATGATTTAAC
The DNA here is from genome assembly GCA_032353885.1 of Nothura maculosa. Lineage (NCBI taxonomy): Eukaryota > Metazoa > Chordata > Aves > Tinamiformes > Tinamidae > Nothura > Nothura maculosa. The sequence goes on along the minus strand of JAUBOD010000208.1, from coordinate 552,878 downwards.
TGGCTGAACCTATATAAAGTTGGTTATATCTTGATGTCTGTAAAAGATTGCTGTTCTTGGAGTCTTGGAGTCTTGTGAAATGATTTCCTGCTTTCTTTCTTCCTTTCCTTTTTGCTTTCCTTTTTTAAGTTAAGGAAAAAAAGCTTTCCTTTTTTGTGTAAGTTTCTATTGGACAGTTTTTGGAAACGTGCATTTCTGTATGTGGGCTTCTACCATATCCCTGTTGTTTTATGGACAACATTAAGAATTTTTATTTGAGTTATTGTGATGTTACTATTTTTTCCCCTTTCTTTTTCTTCTTCCTTTTTGATTCTTTTTCTTTTCTTATTTGCATTTTGTTTAAAGATATGCTTAGCAATAAAATGTTCTTCCCAAATCCCTGAATGTTGCTGGGTTTTTATTTGCAAGGCTTAAAGGATAAGATTCACTTTCTAAAACTGAAAAGTAATCGCTGAACACAGTTATTTCCCCATCCCAGGTGAGTGTCTAACCACTAGTACATAATCAAGGCCTATATTTGTATTTCTTCTGCAGTCCAGTACATCTTTAATTCTTTTCTTCATAGGAACTCAGATTCTACCTGAGTGTGGGCTCTGCCTCCAAATACTCCAAGACATTGTCTCAACACTTCAATTGGTAATAGAGCAGGTTTTTGGAACAGGAGTTCTGATACATGAATGTTTTTACCACTAATCTGTTGTGTTAAACAGGTTATCAACTTGCCTCTTTCAATGACTCTGTTTCCCAAGCAAAAAAAGGTCAAGCCTTGTTCAGCTTTTGAAAGCAAAAACATGGGCATTTTAACCAAGACAAGGTTCTCTGTAAGTCCAGATCCTTAGGTACCCCAGTATGAGGTTCCCAAGGGATGGGATTTAGGGACTCAGTATTTCAGTTTTGCTTAGCTCTCTGTGCCTGCACACCAAGACTCCAAGGCACATAGCATGCTCTTTCTTGCATGCTACCTGTTTTCAGTGTCCTTTTGAAGGATTGAGCTTTTCCTGGGATGTTTATGGGATTCTGGATGGATGCTTCTCGTGGAGTCACAAATCTACACCTGATATATATCAGCAATTAAATCCTTCGAGGGAGGAGTGTGGAGGAGGAGGGTTTTGACCCAAAAGTATATATACGAAAAGGTGTTCATGTCATATAAGGATACAACTAAGGTCCTGTGAATTACTCAGTGACACTCTGCTCACTATATAACAAGCACCATCGATTACTTGCATAGGTGCATTGAATCAGGCTTAGGTACCTAAAGGAGATGGTCCAAAGAGGGAGGCTCTGGGACTTTCAAAATCCCTAACTCAGCTGCTATCTGGCCCTTTTTTGGCCTACTGGCTATTACAGTGTTTTGAAATTCTGCCCACAATGCAAAGTCAACACTGCTGTGTTGTTACCCAGTGTCAGAGTACTCTAGCCCATTGTTGCAGGGTTTTGCCAATTGGCCATTGCTTTGCTACCTGAAGGATTTGACTTTAGAAGAGCATCTGGAGGTCAGCCGAAGCAGTTTCACTGTCCTTTTATTTTTCAGTCACAGAAAAAGTCACTCCCTGCCCCTTCTCCCACCCTGAGAATGTGCAGATCTTTTTGAGCAGTGTTTCCCGCATCAGGTTTCATTTAAAAACAAATTAGAATTACAATATACTTTGATGCTCTTAGAGTACCTGTAGTTTCCTCCACTTTGTTACTCACATTTGAATGGGTGAGAATATTTGTGTGTATGTACATTTGTGATTTATTTGTACTTTTCCATTTTACTGTTCTCAATTCTGTGACTCCTGTTTTAATGCCTTATACATCTTTCAGAAGTCTCTGAAATACAGGTTGAGGCAGACTGGTCTAAGCTACTGTCCATTCCCTTCCTGCTCCCAAAATTGTTGAATTCTTGAGTGCTGGCTGGTAGCTAATACTCCCAGTGCCTCGTGCCCTCAGCTGACATATAAAAGTTTGAGGTCTGTACTAAAAACAGTGCATACATCTTCTCATATTGCAGAAAAATCTCATATCACAGAGCAGTGAGTGTTCTGATAAACATTTTTAAATGCTTTTCTCAAAACCTATTACACTTCTTGTCATTATAGAATATTATATGAAACAAGAAATTTCAACCTGATTTATTCTGAGTCTCTGGTTAGTCTTTTTGGATTGTCATTTAATGACTATTACATTACTTAACCTAAATGAAAGTGGCAGGAGGGAAGCCACACAGCTGTCTGGTCTATCAGCCATTCCTCCCGGTTTTATATTGTCCGCAAAGCTAATCAGGGCACTCGCTGTCCCCTTGTACAGGTCATTAATGAAGCTGATTCAATAAATTGGTAAAACAATATCAACCCCTGGTGTACTCCGCTGTTGTACTCGGCTAGTGACCAACTTTCAGCTGGACCTCCTACCTCTTTGAGCCCAAAAATTCCTCCAGTTTTCAGGCCACCTCACTGACCATTTATATAGCTTACACTTCCATCAGTTGTTATGGGACACTGTTGAAAGCTTTGCTAAAGTCAAGATAAACCACATGCACTGCTCTGCCCTTATCCACTGAGCCAGTTACCTCACTGTAAAAGGCTCAAGCATGATTTCTTTTTCATAAAGCCATGCTGACTGCTCCCATTCACCTTGTTGTCCTTAATCTATTTGGAAATGGCTCTCAGGAAACGTAAATGGCAATTAAAAGAGGCAAAATGACATCCTTCTTTGCTTCTTTCCTACTCTGAGGTGTTTGATTCTGTGTGAGAAAGTAGGTTAACTTGATTTAGATGACCATGTCCAAGAAAGGATTCACAGTGGTAAATCTGCAGCAGACAATTACCACCTTGCCACTATTCCTGAGTAAGGAACATAGACATTTTCAATGACCAAAGCTCAGCAGGGGCTCTTCTCTACATTTTCTATCAGTAAGCAGCATTCCATTTACTGAATCACTTTCTGAAGACCCTCTGATCTTACCAGCCTGGTTCTAGCCCTTCCAAAACTGTTAAGTGCATCTCTGCATCTTACACAGCTGGCTCTTTACAACTTTACTAATGAAATTAAGCCACTTTTGATGGAGTTTTTAAATCTGATGGTCTCCCTCCTTCACCATAGTGGTGTTACAGGAATGGTGTAGCAAGGCTATTCATCACTATCTGTTTCTTCTCCACATACTTCTGAGTAATTAGAGTAACATACATATGAATACATATGAATACATACAATACATATGAATTATATATTGACACTTTGAGGCCAAATTTAGACATGGTCTAATTTTCATGGGGAAAAAAAGTGTTTTAAAGCTATCAGTCTAGAAGGGGCACACAGAATCACAACCCTGTTAAGTATCCTATTAGTACATCCATATAGTTACATGCAGCTGTTCTCATTTATCAAACAGAAGTTTCAGCTGCCAAGATTGGCGCTGACTCCACAGAATTATTTCTAATACAAGGGGAACAAATTGCTGCCTTTTCCTCCCCCATATTCAAGTTATGACAAAGAGGTGGAAACATAATAAGGTTAGTCTTTTAGACATCTTTTCCTTTGCCCTAGCCCACTCATCCACCACACTTTCCAGATGGTAACTCACTGTTAAAAAACGTGTCCTGACAATACGGGAGGAATCTCTCTCATTAAGGGAGAAAAAACAAAGAAAAAAAATCTAATTTGATAGGAAACTGCCTTACATGTAGCAAACTATCCCACTGTAATTCCTCACTGGATCATGCAGTATCTCCTATATGTTCCCAGATGTTCCTGAGAATCTGCTTTCTCCTGGGAGTCTGTTTGTGTCCCTGAGCAGCAAATATGGTGCCATCCAAGACAAAATTTCATTAAACATATTTAGTGTGCAGGGATTTGACATTTATGATTTGGCCACACTAGCTGGGTGAGAGAGGATGCACACATACAGGACATTATATCAGACTGCATATTTCTGAAAAGGAAATTAATTTCTAAAGCTATTAAGTTGGCTAATTCTTATTGAAAAAAGATAAGATGCATAAATACCTTTAAAAATTGAGTCAAAATCTTTACCTTGCATTTCAGCATACTAGTGAGATGAAGTTAAGTAACTAGCATTAATTGCTTGGATTCTTCCTGTCCTAAATGATGTAGACAAGCGCTAGATGAGATTGCTCACTATCTCCCTTAAACAGGGTTTGCAGAATACATATGCCTTCCGAATGCTAATCAAAATTTCATTAATCAGAAATGACTCAGGTCCACTGTAGATTGCTTGGAGCGAAGCCCACTTTAATGTGCTGGCACAGAGCAGTGTGAGCATGCTGTTTCCTTAAATTTATGCAAAGCAAACAAACAAAATCAAAAACATTGCATGTGATGCCAACTCCTGTTTCTCCGGTGAAAACTCACACTAGTCTGTATCCCTGCCACCAAGCGCAACTTAAAGAAGTCACTTGTCATGCGTGCTCAGCCACCACTCCTGGTAACTCCTTTGTCTGCTTGTTCACATTCGAGCCAAGAGCAACTTCTACGGGGGGACCAGTGAACCCTGAGCAAGCAGCTGGGAAAGCCTCAGGCATGCTTGTCTTCAGTGACTCCTAAGCTGGGAATTATGACTAACAACTTTGGCTGGAGTGCAAGGAAAACTAAACTCACTGGAAAATATTTTTATATATAAATATATTTAATAATGCTACCAAAGCTTTTGGAACACTATGAAAAAGTAACTTGGTGAGCACTTGTATTTCCAGAGCCACAATTACATAAAGTGTTAAAAGGCTGGACCACAAAATGAGACTGAATTGCCTGAAAGAAATAAAAGTGGAAATATGAATAATGAAAGCACTAGACACAATCAGCAATGATATCCAAATTATTTCCTCCATTCATTTAGTTCTTCACAGTTCTCAGTCTCATAGCTTGGTTCCTTAATTTATAGCCACATGAACAAGCAGAGGTTCTTCAGTGCACGGGGGCACAGGGGCAGTAAATTGGAGTCTCCTTCAGAAAGGGCAGAGGAGCTTCATCCAGAGGCTCTCAGAGCTCTCCTGGGGCTGTCTGTGAGAGTAAATGACAAGAGAGACACAGAGGCCTCATGCTGCGAACCTCCTCGAGCAGCAACTGGAGAACATGATTTCATTTGCCAAAGTAAGTCGAACACACAAGAAATGAGAAATGCCATCATTATAGTGGGGTAAGAGCTTGAATCAAACTATTCTTGAATCAAGCTTGAATCAAACTCTCTGCTTACAAAACATCCCAGACTTTGCACCTCTACTTGTCCCCCAGAATCCAGGTCTCACTCAAGTCCTAAGACTGACAAAGCTAAAGCAATAGGACAGTCTTCCAGCCTATCTATATGAACTCTCTTAAGTGTTTGATCCCTGCCACATTTTCTACATCATACAATGCTCGATGATATATTCATTTCTGCCTGCTCTTTGATTCGCAAACATTCATTTACATCCTCAGTGCCCTTGTGAGCTGCTACTAGTATCTCCTCTGTGCAAGGATGACAACTAAGACAGAGACTTGCCTGTGGTTATATCAGAAATCCATGGTTATAACAAGATTAACTTCTTAAAGCTTCCCGATTCCTCCACTTCTTACTCACGCCTCCAAAGTACACCGTGCCAGAGGCAGGAGACATCCAGTGCTCCTATTAAGTTTAACTTCTGTAAATCAAGAGCTGGTCAGATTTCAAGGCCTTAGAGCAAATAATGGAAATACAGAATCTCCTAAAAACAAAATGAAGTCCCTTCAAAATAAGAAAGGATCATTTAAAATTAGAACTATTGGGATATCAATTGATTAGTAAACATGGTTCTCTATTTTTAGAGATACTTGTAAAGACATGAACTCATTTTGATACCTAGTTGTTTTATGCCATGGTCTACCTTCACGGTCTGCAAATGCTTGCAGAAAGTCATTGCCTAAGTCTTTAATACTTTACTATAAATTGTGATAGCATCAATGACAATGCACTTTTGTTACATATAATTACAGAAAGCAAGGCCATATGCCATACTAGAGCCATTTGATTCCTGGGTCAGTGGGAGTTGAGTGTTATTTTCACAATCTGCACTGATGTGCAGGCTGCTGCCAAGAATTGCAGCTAACTGGAAGATCTTATCTGCATAAATTGGCTTAGAACTATTACAAACATTCAGAACCTAATATTACTTCCTTTGAAGTTTGTGGCAAAGCTTGCTTTAGTGTAAACAGACTGTGTTTCCATTCCATATTTTTTTAAATCAAAGATTTGCTTTTAAAACACAATGGACTTTTTCCTTTATTCATTAAGGTTTTTTTTAAATATTAGCACAAGCTCATAAAGAAAAATAATGATGGCATGCATTGGAAAAGCTTACTTGGTAATAAGGGAATTGGGGGAGGACTATTTCTACTGCTTCAAACACTTGCTAACACATGGATTAAATGTAAACTGACCCTCCTCTCCACTACCTCCGCCAGACTTAAGTGTTTTTGCATTTCGGTCAAAAGCTGAAGGTACTCAGTCCTCTGAGATTTTTGAGTGTGTCAAAAACATGACCTATTTTCAGTTAACATGATTTTAGATTTTCTTTTCTTTTTTTTTTTTTCCTCCCCAGGAAGAAGCCTATAAGTATATTAAGCAACTCTTATCTTTCATTGCTGATTGCACTTTGTATCACTACTTCCCCATTGACCTAGTGCTGTTTTTATGTAACAATGCTACAAGATAAACTGCATATTCAGAATATCTGGATAAATGCAAGCCCAATCCTTCAGCTGGGCTACTGCACTTACAATACACATACAAGATAACTACACTGGACATCATACTTTATTATTTAGCTCTGTGACATACTGCAGCTTGAGTACTTACCACTAAAGTAACTTAAGTCAAGAAGTGCTTCATCAGTGATTTTAGAGGGCATTGGAGAAGTATTTAAATGAATCTTAGCAGTACAATGACTGCATAACAAATGCCACCAGAAAATGCCTACTGCAGTACCAGTAGTGAAGCCTCCATTATAAAAGTATAATTTTGAAATCTATGGTCAGTATTTAGTTGGTTGCTTGAAATGAAGAGCTTTAGAGAGGTAACCAGTCATTCTACCTATTTCTTACAGTCCTTTTCAGTCTCTGTTCACATAAAGTCATATAAAGTATCTCCTGAGGGCTACTTCCATTTCTGCCAAGAACACTGCACTTCTTCAGCTCTGCCTTCCAGCTTTTACCAGGGCAACCCCAGCCCTGCATTTCCTCACACAAATTAAAAACCCCATACTCTCTTTCGCAACTTTCCCAACCAATCATATGGCCTAATATAATCCATGTACTGATACATATTTCATATATTTGCGGACCTGTGCAGGTCTCTCCCATGGCACTGACTAATTTAAAATTATTTTAAGTACTTTTCAGGCCGTACTCAGCAGCACAAGAGATGCTTCCTCCAAAAACAATAATAAGGAAAGAAAAAAGAAAGGAACAAAGGAAGAAAGGAGAACAAAAACAATTTTGAGCTGAGGTTAAATGTGAAACTTGGAATATTGTTTTGCTCCACCTGAAACAGTTCTTGCTAGGTTAAGACTCACTGTCATGTTCATCACTGTCACATGAAGAACACTCACATCTCAGTTCCAGGACTTGAAGAGCTCCAAATGAAAATACATGGCTAAATTCATCAACACAAATTAATTTGCCATATTTTAAATCCCATTTCTACTACAACTTTTGTACTAATGTATCTTAAAACACCTAAAGCTATAGGCTGGCAAGAGGTGCAAACAAATCTCTCTTTCCAAAGATCACGCCAGAGAAAGAGGAAAAATACGAGTCTGATTCCCCACAAGTCTGATTCCAAGCCATATTATTATTTGTAGGGGAAAAAAAATCCTTCAACTTAAATGACAAGCAATCTTGAGCTGAATCAAAACTAGTTTAAATAGTCCATCTGGCCAAAAAGATTTGCAGACTAATTGGCTAACAAATTTATGGAACAGTTATGCTTTTTATTCAGCAGATTTCTGAGCTATGAATAGTAGTCCCATTTTGTTCCTGCCTCATGGGCCAGAACAGCCTTGGCACTAGAACAGCAGCAGCAGGTAGGACATTTCTGCACTGAGGTACGTGACCAAATAACCTCACAGGCTACAGAACAGGCCTGGAGGGTTGTTAGGGCCCAGGACTAAAATAGCAGAGAGGCAACTGCTGAAGACTCCTAAGAAAAGCAAAGACCAAAAAATGAAAGCCTGCAAGCAGCCTGCAAATTAACAAATTCTCCCTGCTCCTCACTGCCCAAACAGTCCATGCCTCTGCATCCCTGAGACTGGCTGTGGTCAGCAATGCAGATGGCAATGAACACAACGCAGCAACGAGGAGACAACAGCCACAGAAATGCTCAGCTCCAGCTTCCTAAGTGCAGAGGTATGGAAATGTCTCCTCCTACAGGGCACAGAGCTTTGTATATGGCTACTTTGAACAAAGAAAAGCCAAGGCCTTGGAGTAGTCTACTCCCTAGTGAAACATTACTGAAGCAAAGGGCAAGACAGAGGGGAAGCATGAGCCCCAAGCATTGCTCTGTGCTCTGATTTTTTCTTTTTTCCTGACCCTTGCTGGCAACAATAAAAATCCAAATTAAAATGCTTTTATTAGTGAAGTAAGGAGCCGGCAGGCTGTAGAGATGAAGTGCTCATCAGTGTCGAGGAGGAGAAGAGTCTGAAACCCTCTAATTATTTTTTTTTCCTAAGAGAGGAAAAAAATAAGAACCATAGTAAACATAGATATGTGAGTTTTATGCTAAGAACATTATTGCTTCTGTGCAGTTATCTCTCACTGCCAGAATAGCCCTAAGGATTAAGACGATTTATTGGGATCAAATACCTTGGAGATTTATTATAGTGCTGACTGTTTACTCACTCACATTAAAATACAGAACTATGCTTATATCCCTGTATGTGCATCTCTCACTCACAAAATCTTTTCCTTTCCCTAAATGGGTTAGCCCGGATTCCTGGCCTATCCTATTTTCCATATCCAAGTTAAATCTCCAAAGGCATCTTGCTATGCCTGTGCAGCCAGGCTATCCCTTAAAAGCACTGTCAGGCTGCAAATCGCAGCACCCGCAGCCTGAGATTAGCACCGCCGTTTGGCTCCAAAGGAAAGGCTGCTTGGGAGTGACGGATGGCTCTGAGGCTGCATGATCTCATGTCTAAAGTAGCTGAGGAGCGGGAGGGAAGGAAATGGAGGGTCTTAGCCTGGAACAAACTGTCTGCAGGAATGTGAACTGCGAAAGGGAGGACCAGAGGAATGAGACTTCGGAGGTTACTCGCGCAATTTTATGTTTTGTTTTTTAGGCTTTCTGGTGGATAAAATAGGTGTGATCAGCACACTTGGCCCACATGAAACTGCCAGTGCTTTAAATACCAAAATACCAAACCAAAATTTATGTCCATATTTAGGAAGATGTTGACATGGTTTTATGCCTACCATTCTGTTATCTTCTTTACTCACTGTTTTATTCTGCATTATATCCAGCTACTATGTACTGTACATGAGACCTGTAGGCCAGAGATCAATGATTAAGTCATCTCACTGCTGTGCAAGCCTTTGCACAAGCATTAGCTTTATAACTAAATTTCAATGTGCTTCAGATGATGGAAATATACCCTACATACTGCCACAAGTTTTTCATTGTACCAGATGTGACCTAAGACAGAAATCATAGCCTTTGTGTTATCAAAAGGCACACAGGCAGATAGATTTGCAAGGGCAGTTTTAAACATGATTTTTACTCAGAGTATCTTTCAAAGCATAGCAAGTTTTGCATGAAGTTTTTCTAAACAATACCTGAGAGTTTGGCGCAGGGGAACAACAAAACAAAACAAAAAAAAAAACAGGCTTCCATGTGAAGTAGCTGAGATGATTAAGGAAACAATGTAATTTGTATAAACAGAATTTAGTCAAGGCACTGAGTTAAATAGTTCTGTAGGTAATAAATGTGCCTTCAGAATATTAATAGATGCTTTGGACTAGAGCTCGAGAGATTTGGGTACTAAGGGCTGCAGGGGCAACTTTTCTGTGGAAGGAGGTTCTCAACCAAAGGCACCACAGCTAGAAAGAAGAGTTCACCATCCAGCCTAACACACTTACTTGGACTAGTGAAAGAATCAGGGGCATGAAGACTGAATGAAAATAAGTTTGTATGGTCAGGTGCAAGTACCACAGACTGTGGTAGGGCTGCTTAGAGTGCTGAGATATTAGTATTCACCTGATACAGATAGCGGGTATCTCTTGTGCAGCCTGGCCCCATGAGCTGGCTGTGCAGAAGGGCGCTGAGGCAGCCTGTGCACGGGTATGGGACACCATGATACCCTAGGAACTGGCCAGCCACTGATGCACACACATTGCTTTGCACAGATATGCACACACACACATACACACACACACACACACACACACACACACACACACACACACACAAACTGCACACTCATGCATGCAGTTGCACAGAACCTCCTTGCTGGCCATGATGTGCTGTATTTCTCCCTAGCAACACTGCTTATCAGTGTGAGTGTCAACAGCCCAATTTAATGGTGGGCCAGAGTGACTTGCAGAGAGATATTCGTAAGTGCGAATTTGCAGCAGAAAATATTAATGTCTAGTCCAATTAAGAATACATTTTACCTACTGGTTTATTTATTAAAATAAGATATCAGGTGGGAAAAAAAAGGAAAGAAATGCTTCTTGTTTTCTAGGGAAACGTAATAGAGGAGAGGTAAGAAAGGCTAAGGGTGAGACCACTGTGGAGCTGACTGTTTAGAATGAAAAAGGAACAGAAGTGTAAGTGTAGCAGAACTGCATTAAAACACATGGCAGTGGTCAAGTGAAATTGCAGGGAGATGATGAAGGAGTAAAAAGAACTTTAATTTAATTATTTTTTATGATTTGAGTGAATTTAGTGTCAGTAAATTATATCAGAGAATCCAGGATTCCCAAATTTCCTATTTATTTGCAGTGCAAGCACAGCATAGGCTGTACTGAATGCAGCCTCTCTCCCTCTTGCCCCCTCATCCCTGTCCCTGGGACCAGCAGAGAGGGGAACATCACCCTTAATTTCTGAATGCCCCACAGTGCCCTTCAGCCATTGCCACACAGCTGAGACATCTGCACTGAAACGTGTGGCACAGAGCAGCACTAGCCACGACTGAACTGAGCTTCCCCAAATCTCAGCTCCCAGCCTGCTATAGGCTTAAAGAGACATGATGATGCTCTTGCTTCAGATTTGAATGCATCAAACAGACTTTTCTTACAGAATATTTTGATGAATATTTTTCCTAGTAGAAAATCAGGTCTGTAAAAATATTCTCACACAGCTACACTTCAGGTCATCTCATTCAATCAGCTGTAACTACCTCACTGAAACATAAGCCTTTTCTAATGTCTTTGAGTAAACTAGACCTAGCTGCTTAAGTCTTATTTTCTGCCTTGCAGGTGAGTATCTCAAGCCTCAGCCAAAAGCCCTATCTGCTAATGAGTTTTGTCATAATTAGTAACTTTCCTGTCATTATCCTCTGATCATTATGTATTTACCGTCACAACAATGTCACCCAATTCAAAACCTGTATTCACTGAAGCACACAAGCATATTTTTCTAACCAACAAGACAGCAATCCTTAGTTCTGAGGAAACTCTCAGACAGAAATCTGCCTTCATGGGTAAGTTGGATATTAGGCTCTAAATTTCAGTGTACAATCTAGGGCTTAACCACACTAAGAAGAGATAACAAACTGCAGCAGTGAAAGTTTGCCACCAAAGGAAAGGAAAAAAATCTCGTTCACACACTTCAGTACCAAAGAATATTATGTGAAGCATCAGCTACTGAGACAAATCACAAATGATGAAATCCACTTAAAAAATTCAAAGCATTTGAAAAAAGAGAGTTAGAGAACAGTAGCATCACTATTCTTATCTGACATGAAAAAGCTATGGTGCATACACACACACAAGAAGGTTCAGATAACATGAGAAGCAGTTCTGGACCAAGATTTTTCTCATTCACTGGTTTATATGTTTATTCCCAGATAAATATGCCATATTCTTTTTTTAAAAAAAAAAATCTCTTAAGCATTTGTATTTATTACAGAATTAATATGAGGCAGATCAACTTAACTAGGAGGAAGGCAGATATTTAATGCAAAAGAGTTGTTGATCATTAAATGTATATCTATTTTTATACACATATGCTCTTATTGCTTTTGATTTGATCATCAAAGGAGATACAATACTATCTTTACCCACTATATGACAGAGCAAGAATTACTGAAAGAAAGTGTTTAGGAAATAATTAGTAATAAAAGACAAAGATCTGAAAAGCTCCCGAGCTGTTGATAGCCTATTTATGAATTGAAAGATAGATAAAAACGTCTCTCAAAATGGTTCACTGTGAATTATTCAGACTGCTTCAGAATTGTTTTGCTAGAATTAGGGTCCACTGGAAATTCAAAGTTAGCTACTCTACCTACCCTTTCTGTTCTTCTGATTTACCAGATGCCTGTTGTTTTCAGGCACTTGCACGTGGCTAAAAAGGAGATGATTCATTGCAAATTAAATGGCCCATGTCATACTCATCAAATTAGCACTGTTCAATATAATATATTTGCAGCCACCACGTTAGCTCATTTTAACATAAAGTGATATCCTCTACAACACCTCTTTTCTATGCTGCATTTCATAAACACTTCATCCTTTTTTGGCAGTTCCAGTCCTTACTTGGGAGCACAATGTGCCAAGCAGGTTATGCCTGTGTAGGACTGTAGGGACACGGCACCTATTGGCTGCTGTCAGGGCTCTAGTCAGCACAGCCAAGCACAACCAACCTGCAAGCTGGCAAACCAGCTAAAACGACTCTTTAATTTGCTTGATTCGTCTAACTGGACACATAAATACTATTAAACTATTATAAGAGATGCTCTGTGCTTTCACATTAAACCTTTTTAGATGGGTTAACATTTCTTTTATGTTGTAATATCATCAGACCCTAAGAAATATTTAAGATTTACATTGCAAAGCCTTGGAAAGCATGAATATGATTACATTATCATAGAAAATGCGACAGTCCTGCAGCATAAAAAAGTTTAACATTTGTATTTGATTTCAACTAGTAGCATGAACATGTCCAAACCAGAGAAAAAATACTTTATAGAAATTAAGATTATCATTTTTAAAAATGCTTTATTCATAACAAATAATAAATCAAGGACAACTCACAATACCACACATTGAGTAGTTCTTCTCTAATTACACTTATTAGCAACAACGAGAGATGTATGTTTTCTTTTTCAGGAAAATATTTCACTAAATGTTTTTGTTTCCAGAATATATGACTTATGTATACACTTGTACATTATATTCACAGTTAAATATTTAATCTATTTTATTTGATTTATTCCACTGGTTAAAAATGTATTTCGTATAGCTTCCAAGAACGAGTAGTTATGTTAAGCTTTGCAAAATACAGCCAGACTTACTAATGGGTTATAAAGACTCTTTCCACTAAAAACACAGGCATTATCTAGCTTACAAACATTTTGAACACATAATAGCACTAGAAGATTAAATTGCCCTCATTGTTCCATTCATTACTAGGAAACATATTACCTTCACATATCAATGTAAACTATTATACACTTATGTTCAAGATTCATACAATCTTATTTTTTATTACAGAAGCCAGCAGAGGTTTAGCCACAAAATTTCTAATTAGTTTCCACTCTTATTGCTTCAAATTTTCTAGGAGTTCATAAACAACAGCGATCTTAATAATGGCAACAGATGACACCGCTGTGGGTTCATAGAACCTGAAGCCAGAACAGCCCATGAGTTCCTATCTTCTCCCTCATGTATTCATGTGTGTGCATGCATGTGTGTGTGCACATATAGGAACACAGGGTACGTATATCTATATAGTAAATGTCACAGAATTTCCCTTTATGCCACCTAATTCTGCCCAGCAGCTCATGCAAGACTAATACAACTCCTATAGACAGATGCCCAGACTTGATCTGAAGACCTGATGGGAAGGAGAATCTCTTCATGTCTGTTGAATCTACCTTGAGGCTTAACAACATATGTCTTATTTCCCATATGAATATATCTGGTCTTACATCCTCTCCCTGCTATGTTAAATGGCCCTTTAGTATCTGATGCCTTCCTGGGAAGATACTTATTCATGTTTTCCCAGCTTTCTCTCAATCTTCTTTAATAATCACAAGATGCTGACTCTGTAACTTTTTATCCGTAGGAAGTTTTCTCTACTTTCGAACATACTTTGCAATTCTTCTCTCTCTCTTTTAAAAATGCACTATTACAAAAAATAATGGGACACTAGGCTGAGTTTACTAGTTCACGGTCAGTGCCATCAGTGTCTTGTCTGAAGATGAATCTAATGCCCTATTCCAATTGCTCTTTCACTCTTCTTATATGAAATAAAGTACAGCAGTTGTCATTCTCAAAATGTTTTTCCAGAGACATTTTACCTGTCTCCTGGGAAAGATGGAAACAATTCATCTCAATGCAAAGCCTTCACCTGAGCTCTGTAGGATAATATTGAATACATATATTGGATACTATTTTTGTCTTGTGTGTGCTGTCTTCCTAATAATGCTCTATACATGAAGGTTTTAATTTTGCTAGGCTATTTTGGCATATGTTCTGGCTTTTGTCCTGGCAGACTGTGTCATCTAGATGCTCAGTGCGTCATTCTGGCCTAATTTCTATTTTAGAGCCACCTATGACTGTAAGGCTCAGAATTTAATTTTATGGGCAGATCTTTCCTATCCTATCCTATCCATTTACCAATGGTTGCAGCTGAACATCGGTGCTCACCCCATCCTGCAACTAGCTGTGTCACAACCCAAATGGAGGAATGTTGGAAGTTAAACTACTTAACAATCACATGAAGATGAGATTTTATTAACGTTTTCTTAATCTCCCTTATTATATGTGATGTAACATAATAATTATAACATTAGTATGCACTGTGTATTTTTAAAGCTCATTTACTGAAGCAATTAAATGTGCATTTAACCAGACAGCAAGGACAAGATTCACCATTGCTATAGCAACACAGAGGAGCTGTTGAAAAGAGGTGAAAGGCTCTCACTTGCAATGAACAATGTGAAGCAGAAGGGATTCGAGATCACCCCACATCACCCCATACAAATTAAATTGGGGATGATTTAAGAGGAGGGCAAGAAGGGAGGGAATAGGTTAAATTAGGAAGCATCTAAACTGATCTGCCCTTTCTTCACTGACCTAAATCGTGAAAAGACACTGACTCAAGAAGCAGAAAACAGCTCTGTGCATGGAACCAACTGAGGGCCAACTCCAGTGAATGGGGCCAAAGGCTGCAGCTTCTCATTCTCACATTCTGGTGACACGACACATGTACCCTGCTCTACAAATATCTGATTGCTCTTATTATATCTATGCACTGTGAGCTGCATTGTGTTACTAATTGTTTAGATGTTAACTGAGCCAGCCTCCCTTGTGCATTACAACATATCAGAAACACTCTATATGGTTAATTCAACATCAGTCATCTTCAAATATGTTGTCTGCTCTTGGTATATCCCTCCAGCCCAAACCTAAGATCTATTAGGTCAATTGATTTAATCTAAGGCCAATCTAAGGACAATTGCACTAAGCCTTCATATTGTTCCTTTTAAGATATGCTTTGTTTTGATTTGTTTTGCTTTGCTTTCATTGCTTAGGGTTTGTACTTTGGAGATACAAACTGGGAAAGCTCTACATAGGGTAAATCAAGAAACGATAAACCAGAAAGGAAGCATATATTTTATACATCATATTTTCACATTGCTCACTTTTGAAGAGGAACTGGCAGCTGCCCCCAATTAGAAAAGCAGCTTAGGTTAGCTGTGTTGTACCATACCCGATGGGGCTACCAGAGTGCAGCTAAAGAAACTGTCATGAGGAGCAAGAAATCCAATTTCATTCCACCTCCCACTTCCTGAGATAAGAGAGTTCTGCTATTGCAGCCTAAAGATTACAGATGATTTCCACATGCACACCCGTGTCATACTCTTTTAACATTTTCATATGAACACTGGAGATAAACTCCATAGCAGGAGAGGTTAAAAACTGACTCACTGCAGTGCAAAACATCTCCACAAAGAAGCAGAAAAACAATAGTAGGAACAAGAGCAAAAGGAACAGTTAAATGACTGAAAATGATTGGGGCTTGTTTTATGCATATATCAAATGCAGAATCTGCAAGGCTGATTCCAGTCACCATTTCATTTTTGCTTCAGTTCTGACCTGCTTAGCACAAGCCAGTTTTTTTTTGTAGTTTATCCCTCAACCACCATCTTGAGGACGCAGTGCTGTTTACACTTACTTCAAGGGCAGATCAGACTTAACTCCACCATCTTACTTGGCTCCACCATTCACTCTGCTGACAATTAAGCACTCATTATGACTGCACCCTGCGTATCCCCAAGCACTTGTCCCCTGAGTACCTGAAAGGAAGCCAAGAGCTAAAGTCACACAGGTGAATAACAACAACCGGCAGCAGAATGACACACTTGTCCAGGTACAGTCTGTGTCATGGACAAAGGCAAATTGATCTAGACATGGCAGAGTTGTTCCTTAGATGAGCCTTTCCCACTTATAGGAATCCAAGCGGAGAGACAAAAAGACATCGAAGCATCCCTCTCTACAACTGATGTGGGATGTGGGGAGGAAAATGAGTGACGACAACTCTCATGGCTCACCCTTGAGGAATATCAGTAGTCAATATAACATAAAGAACAACAGCTTTGCTTACCCTACATTGCATTTTACTGCAACCTAGAACAGCAACTCAGTGACAGGAGAAAAAAAACAGGCCAGCAGGAGTACCATAATCCAATGTCATCCTGTTAGGTACTCTGTGGCAGGAATATCTGCACCAGGGACTCATGTTATCTCTTCCCCTTCTCTGAAGAGATTTATGGCTAAGCTCCCTCTTCCACTTGCATATTTTTACATTCACACCACTATATGTTCGTATATGTCTCAACCAACCTGGCTAATTCATGTAAGTTATTGCCCCTCTTACCTTCAGCTGCCAATTCCTATCTAGATCAACAATTATACAAAAGAAATGATCAACAATCATATAAATGAAATCCTGGAAGCAGGTACTCTAACCAACAATCTAAATAAAATGATGATACTTGTCCACAAAATGAGATCCTCCTTCACTTGACTGAGTAACATCTTTTATACTAGGACACTGAAAACCACATAGACCCCTTGCACTACCACAGTATTGCAGGATTGCAATCTATTTTAAAATCTTTGTTATTGAATGCTTAGACTCACTAGGAGAAAGGCATCAGGTGAAAACTAGGTCAATGGCCTGATGTTTGGGTGATTACTAGACAAGTCAGGGAGCTAAGGTCCACTTCTCCAGTGTTTCAGGTCTTGTGAACAGAACTATTCTGTGCTACCGAATACACTTCATCTTTGCAGCAAGTATTAAGTGCTAATATATGCTACAACTGGGGTCTTAAATATGCCTATTAAATTTAACCAGACTTCACTATAATTCCAGTAGCCTGTAAAAACTGTCTTTAGGGTTTTTATAGAGGTATTCAAAAGAACAATCCACATTCATCAAATATATAAACTCTTTTAGAAGTCTAAGCAGGTTGAAAAACAGAAAGGCAAATGATTATTCACAAATAATATGTTGACTGGAGGAAAAATAATGAATAATTTACTTGACAAACATGAACATATAATAGAAAACATATGCATAAATCTTCTTAATTGATGGGAAAAATAATTGAATAAACTCTGCAGAATGAATCAACAAATTAGAATGAAAATCCATGGTTTGTGTTAAAGCCTTGGGAAGACAACAAGATTATAGCTGCAAATTCAGCAATTTGGGGTAAGGACCACAAAAATATAGAATTTTATTTTCTTGATTCCTGTTTTGATGTTCCCACTGTTATGAGTCTTGCATTGATTTGCAACTGATGTCCTACTTCTAACTACACTATGATACAGTTTAGGCTAGCTCTTTCAACCTGAAAATGTCACTAAATTCTGGATATAAACATGAGATGACTAAAGCTGGAAAAGGCCTTTGGGAGTGGTTCCTAGTAGCTCGATGATCACCTTTCCTCTGTTCCACTAGATTTCAAAAGGATCAAGACAGAGTATATTTTAATAACCCTCTTGTTTCAACAACATCCAAGCTTATATAAGTATTGATGAGTTCTTACCTCATTTGGTCTGATGTTGTGCCAGAAGCAACTGGTTTTCATAGAAAAGGAACACTGTCCTTAGCTTTGCAGATTGAATATTTTACTTGTGCATGAATTTGTTTGTGAAAATGTAGGCAAACTCTCTCTGAAATACAGACACACATACACACACTACAATTCCATAACCATTATTCTTTGTAACTGCACTAGGTAAATAATACACAATTTTAAAATTGTTAAATTATATATTTATCTACAGCAGTTTATTACAGCTCCAAAGGAGCTATTGTATTCTATTGGGTAAAGCACAACATCAGCACATATCTACTCTGTTACACAATTCTTTCCTTTCTCTGCTTTTGTATTTCTCATTTAATTAATAATCTCATTTCTCAGTTCACTGCTGCTATTTTTCAATGACCTCTATTCAAAATCATTTCCTAACTACTTTGTCCTATTCTACAGAAGCCAAAAAAAATATGGTCTTAAAAGATGCTTGAGTCCTTTCTGATTGTTGTTTGCCAGTCTCAAATTTTATCATGGGAGCAACAAAGTGTGTGCTGGATTCTAATCCAGGTAGGAGAGACTATATATTCATAGTCTTTGATGTTGCATGACTGGAGGGATGAGAGCTTTGCAAGACAGAAGAGCATGCAGCGGCAAGGCTGAGCACACAAAGACAATACTTGCAGTGCTCTGAAATTACTGAATGCCTATTTACACCAATTCAGTGGGGTTTCAGAAACTTTGTGGCACTGACAAATGCAGGCATTAAATTCTCAGACATCTTATAAAGAGAAAAGTTGGGTAAGCTCTCAATACGTTGAAAGCCTTACTGTTAACCTCTTAATGTGTCCAGCTCCCATTAATAAATCAGGATATCTCAGCACGATAATCAGTTCATGATGCTAATAGAAATTTCATCACTAATTCCAGGGAGAGGAGGATTAGAGTCATGTTCGAATAAATTAACTTCACATGAGATATGTTATTAGCAATGTCAGATTTAACAGCATTCAGTGGTCTCTGTCCTAAGGGACTAGATATCTAGAATTTCTAAAGGTCTGAAAACAAGACCACAATTTGCAGCCAAAAAGAATTCTCAACATGTAAACTTGTACTGAAGACTGAGAAACCAAATATTGAACATCAGAAGATCACAGAATCACAGATTGGTTAATGTTGGAAGGGACCTCTAGAGATCATCTAGTCCAACCTTCCTGCTCCAGCAGGGATAGCCACATCAAGGGACACAGGGTGGCATCCAGGCAGGTTTTGAAGACCTCCAGAGAAGGAGACTCCACAACCTCCCTGGACAGCCTGTTTCTGTGTTCTGTCACCCTCAGAGTAAAGAAATTCCTCTTCACATGGAGATAACTTCTAACCTCTCACAACTTTTTGTTTCTGCTTATAAAGTATTATACTTCTGTGCACCTCCATCATCTGGAGAGTGGAAAAATACAAATAGTACAAGTTCTGTGGGATGTGTCTGGTACCATGATATACAGATGCCAGCTTCCACACCAAGGGAATCTGGGTCCAAGTGGACAACTTAGTGCAGCCAAGCACTGGCTGTACAGGGTGGATCCTGAATGACAGACAAGCTTTTGCATTGACATCTCCATTTATGCACCATACTGAGCTAGCAAAAGCTACCCAGTCTCCAACAGTGAGGGGCATGCAGCAAAGGCCCCTCAGGGACATCTCCTGGAAGCACCTGTGAACACTGAGAACACTGCTGGAAGCAAGCTGACCCCCAAGAAGAGCCATCTGGGTGTGCTGCACCCACCTTTAGTCAGGACACTGATGTTGGTTCACACTCACGTTGGTTCAACAGGAAGACATGTCTAGTAACTTTCAAGAACTGTCAGCTACTAACTCACATTACCCGCAGGCTGTCAAGGCAAAGAAGTAACTAAGTGTGATGTTTCATTAAGAGTGGTTACTCCACTATGTAGATAAATCAACACAGTTCTTTGAGAACTAGTTGTATATTTAACATTAAAAATCCTGTCCAGTTGGGTTTTGCATTGTAGTGAGAGTAGGTATCCCATTAGCTGTTTGAGAGTCACATTAAAATTGCAAAGAAGTTGTGTATCATATTGTATTTGATTTTGCAGATGGAAAATGTTAGCCTCACTAATGTTCCTGGAAAGAACATTAAAATTATTAGTATTCAAACTTCCTGGCATAAACTGAGCCCAGGTTTGGATAAGGAAGAAACCTGGCATAAAAATATACAATTATTTACACTAGGGAAGTTTTACACATTCTGATTAAGCTGGCTGCTGTTGAAGTCTAAATGAGTTGTGGTTATGTTGGACCATGGCTGTTTTTATTTCCCAGTGCTAATAACTTATATTCTCATCAGACATTCCTTCAAACAAGCTCAGTTTTTTACACTTAGCGATCAATAGCAATCCAGCATGTAAAAGATCCTATCCAGATATTAAGGTTGATTACATAAATGGTTAATTTCTGTGCCTGAAGCTCAAGAGATGAGATTAGTAAACTAAAAGTTGCTAATGGAAAACTGTGAGCAGAGATCTTGACAGTTATCAGACTGTCTTAAAAACAAAAATGCAATGATTCCTAATCATATACTCAAGACATATTCAAGAAATAAAGGTATCACATCAGGGTAAATTTAAATTGGACTCGCTTCTGAATGAACTCAGAATAGCAAGACAGTGGTGGTATGGGATGGAGGAAATATATACTACTGAGAGCAAAACATGAATAAGGGCGAGTTTGCACATCTACATCATGCTCTTGGGCAGAGCTGCTCTGTCATTCAAGTGATTTCAGGAAAGGGCAGAAATGTAGCACTTTTATACAGGGTACATTACTGAGAAGAAATCCTAGGAATTTTTTTTGGGAAAGTTCCCTCCTCAGATCTCATCATAGCCCTTTTCTCAGTGTCTTACTAGCACTCACAAATTCCCTTCCTACATACTCTGGAACAATGTGGTCCCACTTACAAATTACCTGATTTTAGCTGTGTTACTCCAAAAAGTATACACTGAGAAAGGGTCTCTTTTTCTCAGGTATTCCCCTAATGGCACACTCACTAGATGAATTACTGTGCTTTTCATAAAATATATTGCTTCTAATGTCTTGTCCTTATTCTACCTTGTATAGTTGTGAGGTCTAAATCATAGTTCTGAACAGATGCAGAAACCTTTTCAAAAACTTACCTGCTCTATATTACAGTAACTATGCTTCACCCCTGAGGGAAGTCAAGCGATTTAGAAAAAAGCTTAGGAAAGATTTTAATATTTATTTAGAAAAAAAGGTTTCTACAAAAAAAATGCAGAACTGCTTTGAACATTACAGACTTGCCATGCAAAAGTAATGGATTTTTGTTCTTTATTTTAAAAGCTCTTGGACACATAAATCAAAATTCTCAAAAAAAAAATCTCAGCTCACCCTAAATTTTTATATTCCACAATAAGCTCAGTTTGAGGAATTAGAAATTTAGGCCTGCACTCACTCCTGTTTTCCTGGAGTTCCTCATAGTCCTCATACTTCCCAGTCATCTGCAAATTTCAGCACTTTGAAGTGACAAGGTTCTTTGGATCACTTAGAGCCAGGTAAAGATAAGTGTGGTCCACAGCTTGCTGCCTTTTCTGACTATGTTATCTTTCACTGACATCCTCTGTGTTTTATCAGTCTCTAGGCTAATCTTTAATCCATTTCACAAGTCCTAACCCTTATGTCAAGCTCACTGACTTTTCTGATCAATCTTTTTTTCCTCTTTTCTGTTTCCTTGTTGTACCTTTAGGAAGCTATATAAATATCTTTCACATTTCACTATCTCCTCATTCTGTAAGATATTTAGAGGACCTCAAGTGCATGTGTCATACTTGGATTTTTTCATTATCAGTGGTGAAGCTCTTTTTTCCAGCCTTTTGATAAATTATATCTGAGATAAGCATTTTTAACTTGTTTCTTCAATCAGGGGCTCAAAATCAAGCTTATGTCCGAATATGCAGCTTACTTGGTGTATGACCTTGGGCAGGTCAGCCAGTCACTCTGCTTCAGTTTTTCATTTTGTGCAACCACAAATGCTGGCATAGTTTTTCAAAATAATGGGATTAAATGCCTATCTTGATATAGTCTTAAAAAAACACTTTTCAGCGGATAGGAGGGCAACTCTATAAATATGAGGTTCACAGAGATAGTCAAGATGGAGTTCAAGATGGAAATTAGGAACCCTATTAAAAGATCAGAGCCCAGATAGATAATTTCTTGCACTTGAATTCAAGTACTATTTTGTATTTTGCTCACAACATAGATAGGGTAATTGAAGCATAAGACTGCTTCCCACAAGTCATGTAAAAGGACACTGGGAGAAACAGGAAAAAAAAAAAAACAGATCAGTTTGAAAAACTTCCATTGCATCTCTTTTCCTCAGAACGAATTTTCACATAAATTTTGCAAGATTATTTTTCCTATTAAAGTGATATTTGCTTAACAAGCACTACATAAAATGCCAGGAAACCCAGTTCCCAGATTTTTGCTCTAAGCCTTGACCCAGATTATTTCTTTGATACTATTCAGTAATTAGCTTCTTTATGAAAAAAATGGAAATCTTAAACTCTTATGCTGGATATACCTTCTTTCTGGCATCTTCGAGCCTTGGGAGTCTCTCTCCGCCCTGTGAATAGGGAGCACATGTATTTTTGTCGAAATGAAACAACCTTTGATATCAAATATAAACATTAGCATAAAAAACTCCTGCAGATTCTCAGTGACAGCAACAATGACTGACACTTGTGTAATTTATATCTTTTCTACCCAGACAACATGGACTCCATATATATTTGTGTACTTACATTGGATATTTCCTGTGTATTTACAATAAATTGCAAGTATTGTGCTTTTACAAACTGTACTAACATTTCAGCATCATCTTCCTATTTCTTTCAGTTCAACTCACAATTTTGCATTGATTTTAGGCATTTTACAGCTTAGCTCTGGGCAGTTGCTTGTACAGAGAGAATTCCAAATAAGTAATGTTCTTTTCAGATGAACTCCTCTTAATAGCCTGGTTTGGAGAACTGCCTTGGGTTTGAGGCCCTACCATATGATGCGAGGTCAGTGTTGCCTCTGAATAAGGGCCTTTTTTTAGCAAGGCTCGGTCTCCATATGCCCAAGCAATCATCCACTGCACAGAGCCTGTGTATTGCATTGCCATTTACTGTCATCTGCAAGGCAAGAGGCAGCACTGAAGCCACTGGTGGAGGGTGCCTCCTTAAAAGTATGAGGAGAGAAGAAGAAAGAGAGAGGGAGATATCTGTACAGAGACATTTATTCCAGGTAGTCACAGTGGCAGGACCTCGCATGCAAGAGAAGATAAAGTGAAATGCATAGGAAGAGCAGGGAGACTCTAAATAACCTCTACTCATATTAATTATTAGCTACTATCCCCTATTTTCTGGGCAAGTCTTGATGACCTAAAGAACAGTGACTTTGATAACACATCTGGGAGAGGCTATGATATCAGGTGCATAAATTAAAAAGCCAAAATTAAAAACAAAAACAAAAAATTAAATCATATTCTCCCAGCAATAGTTTGTGCCAGCTAGAAAAAACATCTATCCTTCTGTTTTCTATTGGCTTTTTAGTTGCAATACCTCATTAACACCAGTATTTTTCCACTTCAGTCACTCTGTTTCTCCGTTCAAGTCATTACTCCAACGGAATACCTCAGTAAGCAGACAAGTGTTTAGAAATATGCATATGCAAAGCCCCTCACTTCCCATGTTTTCTGCAGTGTAGAGTTTCCATATCTTTCCCCAAAGATAACCATCCAATACTCCCCTTTCCTGTCCTTAGTAATCACCTGTATTTCACAGATATCAACTATATTATTTTCTTGAAAAAGGGCAAATGATAAATATCTAATTCTATACTGAAAACTCATTTTCAGTTTGTGTTTAGTTGTGATTGCTGCTTCTGTTTCAGACCTGCAAGAAGAGCTTATAGGCTTGAAAGCTTATCTGGTTTTATTCCAGCTATATCAGCTGGACTGATAATTGATCTGTCTCTGTCTGCAAACCTTCTTGCTCCAGATAGAGACAACAGGACACCGAGAGCTCTGCTCCCTTTTGCTCTCATCAGCTCATCCTGCCTCCCACGGTTTCCCAGTCCCTGAGCACAAACTGTATCTCCTCTCTTACCATGGTGCTTCCAAGCAGGTGTGACAACGGCAGCTCTGGAGCAGCTTGGCTGTAGCTGACATCTTTCTGTACTGCAGCACTCAGTGTGTGCCCATGTACACATCGGCACTTGGATAGCACTCACCACACAGAAAATTGTAAGACTTTATTCTGGGAGATTCTTTAATTCTCTGTGAAGACAGCTTGTCCTGGGAGAGTGCAGCACCTCACTGAATCTGCCTCTAAATCAAGCAATTCCAAGGGCAAGAAGGTAATTTTCAGTTACAGAATCACAGAATGGTTGAGGTTGGAAGGGAACTCTAGAGATCACCTAGTCCAACCCTCTGCTGAAGTAGGGACACCCAGAGCATGGGGCACAGCGTGGCATCCGGACGGGTTTTAAAAACCTCCAGAGAAGGAAACTCCATAACCTACCTGGGCAGCCTGTTTCACTGCTGTCACCCTCACAGAAAAGAAGTGCTTCCTCACATGCAGATGGAACTTCCTGTGTTTCAACTTATACCCACTGCCCCTTGTCCTGTCGCTGGCTACCACCAAGAAAAGCCTGGCCTCTTTCTCTCTGCACTCACCTTTCAGGTATGTATACACATTGATCAGATCCCCTCTCAACCTTCTGTTCTCCAGGCTAAACAGGCCCAGCTCACTTAGTCTTTCCTTGTATGATAGATGTTCCAGTCCCTTAATCATCTTTGTTGCTCTCCACTGAACCATCTTCAGGAGCTCTACATCCCTCTTACACTGGGGAGTCCAGAAGTGCACCCAGTGCTCTAGGTGTGGCCTTACCAAAGCTGAGTAGAGGGGCAGAATCACCTCCCTCAACCTTCTGGCAACACTCCTCCTGATGCAGGCCAGGATCCCATTGGCCTTCTTGGCCACGAGGGCACACTGCTGACTCGTGGTTAACTTGGTATCAACCAGGACTCCCAGGTCCCTCTCTTCAGAGCTGCTTTCCAGCAGGTCGACCCCTAATCGGTACTGGTGCCTGG
>JAUBOD010000208.1:455514-527395 GCA_032353885.1 Nothura maculosa | reverse complement strand
CTTGTTGAACCTCATGAGGTTCCTCTCTGCCCAACTCTCCAGCCTGTCCAGGTCCCTCTGAATGGCAGCACAGCCCTCTGGAGAGTCGGCCACTCCAGCCAGCTTCGTATCATCCACAAACGTGCTCAGAGCGCACTCCGTGCCCTCATCCAAGTCACTGAGGAACAAATTGAACAGCACTGAGCCCAGTACTGACCCCTGGGAGACACCATTAGCCACAGGTCTCCAACTGGATTTGGCTCCGTTTATAACCAGCTTCTCAGCTCTGCAATCCACCTCACTGTCCACCTGTCCAGTCCACACTTCCAAAGCTTTCCTATGAGGATATTAGGGGAGATAGTGTTGAAAGCCTTTCTTGAAGTCAAGGATAGAAAACAACAACAGCTCTCCCATCCATCCAGCCAGTCATCCCATCATAGAAGGCTATCAGATTTGTCAAACATGACTTCCATTTGGTTAATCCATGCTGACTACTCTTGATCACCTTTTCCTCAACATCCCTAGCGATGTTCTCTAGGATGAGCTACTCTATCACCTTTCCAGGGACAGAGGTGAGGCTGACCAACCTGTAGCTGCCCCACTCCTCCCTCTTGCCCTTTTTGAAGACTGGAGTGATGTTGGCTCTCTTCCAGTCCTCCGGTACCTCCTCTGTTCTCTATGACCTCTCAAAGATGATGGAGAGCAGCTGAGCAACAACCCCCGCCAGTTCCCTCAGCACTCTCAGGTGCATCCCATCCAGGCCCATAGATTTATGGCTCTCTCGTTTGCCTAAATAATCTCTAACTCAATCCTCCTTGACCAGTGGAAGGTCTTTCTCTATTGCATTTATCTCTCTTTTACTTGGGCTCTAGTTCTTGGGGGCTAGCCTTTGCAGTAAAGACAAGGCAAAGAAGGCAGTTAGTAACTCTGCCTTCTCTGCATCCTCCATCACCAAGGCACCCTCCCCATTCAGCAGTGGCATAACATTTTCCCTTGTCTTCCTCTTGCTGCTGATGTATTTATAGAACACCTTCCTGTTGTCCATGACATCCCTTGTTAACGCTTAATTCCAGAAGGCCTTGGCCTTCCTCACTGCATCCCTGCATTCTCTGACAATGCACGTATATTCTTCCCATGTGGCCCGGCCCTTTTTGTACATGATGTATGTTCTCTTCTTCTCATTAAGTTTCCCCAACAGCTCCTTGCCCATCCATGCAGGTCTCTCCCCTACCCATTATTTGTAGGAATGCACCAACCTCAAGCTTGGAGAAAGTGATACTTGAATATTAGCCAGCTCTCCTGGACCGACCCCTTTCCTTCCAGTACCCTAACTCAGGGGACTGCTCCAAGGAACTCCATGAAGAGGTCAAAGTTGGCTCTCTTGAAGTCAAGGTTGCAATCCTATTTCTTGCCCAGCTTCTTCCACACAGGATCATGAATTCTAGTATCTTGTGGTCACTGCAGCCAAGACTGCCCCCAACCCTCACATTTCCCACTAGACCATTGCTGTTTGTTTGTATCAGATCTAGCAGTGCCCCTGTCCCTTGTTGGCTTGTCAACCATCTGCATCAAGAAGTTATCTGCAATGTTCTGCAGGAACCTCCTAGACTGTCTGTTCCTGGCTGTGTGATTAACCTAGCAAATATCAGGGTGGTTGAAGTCCTCCATAAGGACCAGAGCCTGTGATTGGGAGGCTTCTTGCAGCTGTATGTAGAAGCCTCATCCACTTCTTCCTGGTCAGGAGACTAGTAGTAAATGCCCATGACAGTGTCGCCCCTGTTGGCTTGGCCTTTAATCCTCATGCACAGGCTCTCTACCCACATGCCATCCTCCTCTATGCTGAGCACCATACCTTCCAGCTGCTGCATCACATAAATAGCAACTCCGTTACCTTGCCTTCCTGGCCTGTCTTTCCTGAAAATCCTAAAGCTCTCCATGATCACATTCCAGTCATGAGAGCTATCCCACCATATCTCACCATGTTCCACCATGTTACTATGCATTTTGTATGCCTAGGTCCTTGTAGTGGCTGATAGAGAATTTCTGCAGCTGTAGGATGAGGTACCTAAATCATATGTGAACATAGAGACATTTCTTTATTCCTCATCCTAGCCATTTTGTGCTACTTACTTACTTGCTGCAACTAGAAGAGATTTCAGAAGTGTATTTAGTAGGTAATTACCCTAGCACTGCAGATGCAGAGTTGTAAAATGTGAAGCTGGCCATATTTCTACTCTTCCTCTTTATGAATAGCCACAAAACATTCTCTCTCCAATCAACAGATCTTAAACTAGGGCTATGATACGTAGCCAGTTCCACAGAAAATGTTACCCGTTCATGCGAGAAATAAGCAGACACAATTGTTGGAGATAATGAGTTCGTCCTCCCAGGCCCGTCACAGTACTTGGCATGGTTAGTCACTCCACAAGAGCATCATGGGCTGTTGTTCTGCAGGCAGGGAGCTTCTGCACGCACTGGTCCATACAACAAACATTCGGCTTTCTCATACGCTCATTACGTGCTTCCTTTGCTCAGGTGTAGCTGAACCTTGGATTTCTAAGCAACTCTATTCAAAAGAACTATTAAGGGTTATCTTCTGCTTTCAGAGAGGCACCAGTATGAATATGAAGTAAGTTGAGAAAAATCAATGTGGCTATTCCAGGTTTATGTTACTGTGACAGACTAAAATGCCTTTAGATATTTAGAAATACCATTCTTCGTCTAAATGACAGTCTTTCAATACTGTCAAACTATTGCTATAGCACCATAATGTCATGGTAACTAACAGTGTGGACACATGAAAAGTAGGTAGATTTTTTTCTTTTTTTCTTTTTAATCTCAATACCTCTTTTTTAAAAAAAATTCCTCTAATACCTCTGTGTGACAATAAATGTTGCTCAGACAACAGTCCAAATTTCTAGTCAGCTTAAGTTTGTTCCTCACATATGAAGAGTTGTTCAGCCTATTATTAAATTTCTGATGAAATTTTATTTAGGACAAGTTTTCTTTAAAATGGCTATCTTCTTTCAGAAAGCTACACAGAATTTTATAGTCTTATTTGGACATGCAGCTCATTCAATTAAATTTATAGCCAAAATCCATGTCCAGCCAGTAGAGAAAGTGAAAAGACTTCCAAATGTTGGTGTTGCTAGATGCTGGAGGTCAATATCCTGCCTATATATATGTATTAATGCCTATATATATATGGTATATAGGTATTAATGATACAGCTTCTAAGTGTAAAAGAATATATTCAAAAACTCTGGGAGAAAAAAAAAAGAAAAATAGTAAAAAAAGATTCCTATCCATTTTGGATCAAACTGATTAATTATAGAAAGTTTTGCACAGGAAAACTCTGAAGTCTAATAGAGAGATAGAAAGCTAGAGATAGAGAGCTAGAAAAAAAGAGAGATTTATTTCTAACTGTGCATGGACGCAACTGGAGTTCTTTTAAACTCAGAATAAGAGGTTTCTCAACACAGGTTAGTTACATATGCAGCAATAGCACTAAACTCCACAGCTTGGGGCATGGGGCGGGTGGTGTAAAGCACAGCAGTTGGCATTGGGCAAACAACTCTGGAGAAATATTAGAAGCAACAACAAAAGAAAAATCTCAAAAGCTGTAATGTTCTTTTAAGGAGTCTACTACGTGCTGATATTCTTGATCATAAAATGATCTCCATTGTATTGAAGGGATTTGTTTCAAATCTCCTCCTGCAGGGAAGCTATTATGATGATAGAACAGGTCCTGACTCCTGTAATTTATGAGATATGTCCAACCCGTGAAAAAGCTAAAATATACCACAAATCAATTTAATGAAGCTCATCACAAAAACGATCCTTGTGAGCTAGAAACTGACCGAGCTTGGTATGTTGTGGTGCATGATAAATATGCACAGCTGCATTAAATGTTGTAGGTCACAAATAAGGATTAACTCTTTGCACTCATTCTGGGATTTGCTGTGTGCTCCATTACAGCTTTATAAGGCCCAGATTGACAAAGTTTCAAGTATCCCATCTCCAGGTGATATTAGCAGCAGTGACTAATTTGGTATCTTAATAAATTAAGGTACCTACATATATATCTTCAGGCTGGACCACGGCTGTTACACACAGGCTGTACTAGGAAGGTTATCTGGGAGCAGAAGAAATGAAACGGCACAGTTCTCAAACATCTCTTGTTGTCAGTGAGCTCTGTGTCCAGCATCACAGTAAAATAAGGGATGAAGGAGATATTTTTTTGTTGTGGGAATTCTGCTGGCTGATTGCACATACATGGGCATAACTGAGTTCAAACTTGAACTCAGGGCTACAAGCAGTTAAGGAAGAGAGTACTTCAACTTAAGCATTAGATGACTATTTTGAGATTAAAGAGTTTTCTGCTTAAACTCCAAAGAGAGATTTACCCTCATTTAGCTTTAGGAAGCCCCTCTGTTGAGAAGACTAAGCTGTCATTTCAATCCTTGTGGGATCTGACAGCTCCTCTGGCAGCAGACACACCAGCAAAGCTTTCTATCTTTTTTCAAGGGGAACTATGTTGCATAGGTCAGCAAGATCTGCACATCTATTATGCTACATACAGTTTGCAAATGTAATTTTAATAAATATTTGTCTTTTCAAAAATGCTACAGAGCTTGCTTGGTTTCAGGAGAAGGATAAAACCATCTACTGGGAGACAAACCAAAAAACTAGCTGAAATAGCTTGGATTCACACTGAGCAGCCCACTGTTCAAATATCAAAAAAAGGCATCAGGTTGTGAACATAGCATGTGAAGCTATGCATTAAGATCACACAAAGGTTAGCATTCTTCAAGATGACACCATGAACTCGGGAACATGACTCACAAGGAGAGAAAAGTAAAATCAATTCTTTGTACATTAGGATGCCTTGGATAGAATTTAATCCTATTATTTAGGGTGTTCTATCATGACTATTTACTGTGATTTTTTTCCATTTGATAAAATTTTATCATACATTCCCTTAGACTTATTTTCTTAAGGGAAAAAAAGGCAAAAGACAAAAGGAGAGGCTCAAGGCTTGCCATGAAGTCCTGGATGATGTAACATTCAGGTTTCAGGTCAAGATTATGTGGGAGATGGTCACAAATAAATGTTGCATAAGCCATTTCAATAAAGACTCTCAGAGACTGAATCTAGCACTTTTCTTCAGGATATGGCTAATGAGTCATACTTGAAAAGGACTTAACCTGAGCAGTCATTTCTGCATCTTTGTGTAATACCTGGGTATCCTTCCCAAACTTCCACTCACACCAGAAGAAATGAGCTATCAGTGCCTCATGTTGCTGAAAGAGTTACTTTTGGAGACTGCTTTTGTATATAAACTGGCTAGAAAAAGAAGTTTCCCTCTCCAAGAGATATACAGTGCTTTAAGAGAAAGGCCAGTTATGCAACATATGTGTTACACAACTGTGTAATGGTACACAACTGAAAACAGTTTCTTTTCTTTCTTTTGTTGTGTCTGTGGCCATAAATTCAAAAAGAACATTTACAAGATGCATAAGTCTGCAACAAATCTCTCAGTTTGCTTGTTTTGAAGGCTTTTTCCCCTTTCAGTAGAGAAAAAGTTCACAGGAACTTACATTCATTTTTTTAAATAAAGGTGACATCAGAATAGGTCTTGCAATAACATTCTCATACAAGGCTTAAAAAATGAGCTTTTCCAACCATAAAATTACTAATTGTCTGCCTTGTAAAAAGATAAATAAAATGAACATTTCATTACTGTCAAGCTCTTGATTTCTTGTCTTACATGTAGCAAAATTAACCAGTTTCAGCTACACAAGTATGAAAATTCAAGATATGTCATTACCTTTCCTGGAATAAATCATAAAGAACTGATTGTCTTTATTTTTTAATTGAGCTTCTCTCTGTCTGGCAGACAGCTCCTCTCCTAAAGCACTGAAGAGCGTGTGGCACTGGAGCCGCTTTGGAAAATGAAAGCTGTCAAAAAGTTACTGCCATGCAGGCTAGGGCCTGGATACCCAAACTAGTTTTCATTGTTATTGCATTTCCTTGTGTGCCTTTAAGCAAATTATTTAACTTCCATGATCTTTGAAATTTGAGGATATTTTGCAAACTGCTTATCAGGCAATGAAAATCTGATGCAATGCAGAGGAAAAGCAAATGGCAAATACATTTGTGTGCAAGCAAGACCCTGTGTAAGATATATCTCTTTATGCCATGACTGATCTGATCCAACAAGCGTCTTGTGTTCAGTGCTGCATTCTGTGTTCTCCACACACACTGGAGTCCTATAATTGTAGAAGTTTATATAATCCGTTCATATATAGAAGCTCATGCTGTACATAGTTGCATCTATATAAAATGAATGCCATCTCTTACTCCTGACCTGGGGTATTTTGTCTTTGGGTATACTGCTCAGTAATCATCAGAGTCAAAAAGTTTAACAGCTCTACTTTTTCTAATGCCTAGTTTCTCTCTTGGTTTTCCACTGCAAATCATGCACATATATAATAACAATCAGTTCACGAGCCTTAGCTCATAGCAGGGCATCTTTGGCATGCAGTTCTCTGTATTTTACTTCCCCACCTAAACACATTGATAACCACAAACGTCATTTACATAACCCACTATTTGAAGTAGCTAGGCTGTAAATAAAAGTGCAAGCACAAATAGTTGCTGCAGCGTTGAGCTTAGGCAGATTGCACACACTCATGTCCAAAGAAGTTGTTCATAAAACCTGTCTCTACAGCCACATTGTATGGCTTGGGTATGAATAGCAGGGCTCCTTAGGCAGTTGCAATCAGCTTTCCACATCAGAGGAACAGGATTGTAGGTGCAGAGTTTTGTGCCCACTACACAGCTACAGCCAGATGTTTGCAAAGAGGCAGATCAAGTCCACTTAGAGAGTCCAGCATGCAAAACTTCCAGCAATAATAAGTCCAACACAACTCACAATGGTCCCTATAGAGCTTTGATATAGACCATACATAACCAATACAGACCAATAAAATTGCAGGAAACAGGTAAAGAGATACAAAATGAAATTCTTTAGTCCTACTGAGCAAAGTTAAAATATGCTTTATACGCAAAATACACATTACAATAATTACAGTGTTTACATTCTTTTATTTCCACCTGATTTAGAAAACATACTTCACTCATTTGCAGAAATTCTCTTAACACCATTGCAGTGGACTGAAATCCTATTCTTGATGTGGTAGAGAGATTGCTGACAGTAAAAGTGAACTGTGTGTCTGTTTTGATCCATACATCAGGTATGTGTGGATGACACAAAAGCAAATCTACATATCTAATGGCTTGAATGTGAGCTCTCATTTTTCTCAGTGGAAAAGCTCTTCAAGAACATTTGGAGTAGTGCTATAATTATCAGGGTGTGTAGCTGATAGCTGAACACAATTTAAGAAGAAAATATCCCAACTGACTTGCAGAGTTTTGTCATTCTGAAGCTAATATAGATGACCACAAATTTTACTGAACTACAGAAACAGCTGTTGTCAAATGCATTTCTGAAGGTGCTGCAAGTATTCTAAAAGTTTGATGTTTGCCTATGAGCTCACCCTAAGCTGAATGATATTAGCTCCAGTGTGAGCGAGCTGGCAACATCAGAGGAATCTCATGCTACCTGAAGGAGACTGAAAAGACCAAGATTTCTTTTCCACAGCTGTGTGATTAGCTAGACAGAAGATATGTTTAAAGTTGTTCTGTATTTTCCCCTCTGCTTCCTAGCTTGAAATTTGGCTTAGTGTTCATGGCCTTAGATATAGATTCTTACTATTCAGATGTGGTAGAAGCCTGCTGTTTGATACATTAAACTGATCCAGAGTCTGCAAGTCTGTTTGACAAAGAGCTCTTTCATAACACAGAGTGCATGGAGGCATTTTGAATCTTACTCGGGAGACTGGATTTTTCTGTTCTTAGGGCAGAACCGTCACACAGTCCTTGTCCACCTCCATTTACCTGCAACATAGATATGCAACTTACCTGTAAACAACCAGTCTTGTGAGGGCTTTAATAACCAATGGAAAGCATTTACATTCCATTCGCTCCCTTGCCTTTAGCTCCTGAAAAAAACGTGTAAGGAGACACAGTGCAATTGGCCCCACATCACAGGTGGGGAAAATGAATGCTGAAAAGAGTTCACCGAGTATGCTAAGAGTTCACATTGCTTGGGTAACTGAAACAGAAAAAGGAATCATGAATTTTAGCCCCTTAAAATACACAACATCAGATGAATGTATTACGATTTCCACCATCTGTCAAGAGGAATGTCTTGTCACATTTTATTTTGTTTACTTTTTATTATCAGGAAAGAGCACTGACTCTGCCCTGAGGCTACATGAAGAAAAGCAGTTTTGATTGAGGGTTTGACTTCAGCATCCTTATTCTCTGTTCATTCTTTGATTGTCTTTTAATTTAGTCTCCTTTGTGCTTGGATCTTGCCTAACCTAGCCCTGATCTTGGAGAATTACAGATTGCCTGAAAATATTTGATTATATCTCCATTACAAGAAAAACAAAACAACAATATAACAACTAGAACAGGTTCATTCTTTTCTGGGTTGCATTCACTAAACTATCCATTTTCCTTATGCTTTCCCAGCCTCTGCATGTTCAGTTCTCTCTGTTTTGCAGTAGCACAGGCTTTTACAGTGTCATACTCTTGCATAAAACCACATTGGCTGTGTTTCCTAGCCTGGGGCTGTGGGAAAAGGTACCTCCTTCATCCTTTGAATGCAAGGATCAGGGAATCTCAGATTCTTTTATCCAGAGAGAGAACTCTGCAATTCTGCTTTCTTGAAGAATTTTTCAATGTTTTAACACAGCTTCCTGATACCTTATCTGTGACTCAATACTATAACAGTGCAAAAAAAACCCCAAGAAATATTATGTTACCTAATGCAAAACCTTCTTAATAGCTGTTATTTGCTTGGTATCAGACAATGCTGGAGATAGAATTTCATTAACTTATCCCTGAAAAAGATAATTCACATTAGAAAGGTGAAGAAGTGGACTTCCTCAGAAACCTGTCATATCAGCATATATTTTAACTTTACCTCTAGACATTAGAAACGGAAAGAGAGAGAAAGAAGATAAATTAGTACAGATTCTTATATTTCCTCTTCCATCATAGTTCTGCTACATGCTCTCAAAACACCGGACAAATACATATCACATAATATATACATATATTTTTAGCAATACTTCTCAGAGAAAATGAGTCTTCATACTGTTTTTATTTTTTAATTATTTACAGTATACTTTTATTTCATCTTTCTTACCAAAGGCAAAGTTAAGTAGCACACCTTCATACAGCAATATTTAAGATGGTTTGAAGATACTCCATGACCCAAGTTTAACCCAGCAGAAGTTCTATATAATATAAGAATGGAAATTAATGTGTGCTCACAGTAGCTTATGTTATTGAGGAGATATGAAATTGTGTCTGTATTAACAAGATAGTGTCTATTATTACTGTTCGTGTGAACAGCCTATCTATGTCAAAATCTCTGAGAGGCAGATGGGTGGAGGAAGATCTGCTCCACCCCACTAATACTCATGCTCCTTGTCCACTACGTAATGGTAAACATACAGTTTAGGCTCATCCATGAGCTTGGATCCTAGCTTGGATCCTGGAATGCCTCTGCATCCAGCGTAATGCAACTCCAAATTCCCTCAAACTTTGAAATCTATTATTCATAACAAATTCAAAGGATGGAATCTGAACCTCAGACTCAGATAATGCAGGATAAATCCATCAGCCCCAGCACTGATTGCTGTGGGCTGGAAATGCTATACAATTCATTACAGAGGAAGCTGCTGTCTAATCTAATTTGAAAAGAAAATAATATTTTTTACAAATGTGTTGCTTGACTGATTAAACATCATTGATTTTAAACAGATAATACAACTCCTTTCACCTGACTGGCATTGCGTGCTTTGCACCTATAGTGCCCTATCATATGGATATTAATACTTGTTTGTTCCTTACTATCTAGCTTCATTTTCATAATCATGCTCCTTTTCCTCTCCAGATTTCATAATATATAGCTTAGCAGATTTGAATGACACATATGCCTCTCAGCAAGAACTTCTACACAGGGAATGTATTTCCTAACCTTAATATGCCAGAATTTCCTTTATACACCCACCACTTGTGGTGATCCTACCCGTGGGGGATCTCCAATAAACAGCTGTTGCATGTCCAGATGCAGGCTACCAAGTGACAGATGAATTCGTCCTGGATATCACTTCAGCAAAGAGGTTTAGCTTCTTAATATTAGCAGCTGCAAAAGGCATCACTTACAAAAGGTTTGCACTGTATATTCCATTCTAGCAAGGGAATGAAAATAGGTGCTAATAATATTAATGTTATCCTTATCTGTACCATATTTTGAGCTGCACACATTGCTTAATAGTAACAACTACTATGAAGTTCACTACTAGATTTCAAGAATGTTTCTTCCATTACTATAACAGTGCTGGAGACAGGTTAGTCTACTGGTATTCAGAATAGAACATCAACATAGCAAAATTGAAGACTTATTTGGAGAGTTGGAAATATCCAGCTATTCTAAGGGTAAAGTATATCTGTTTAAAATAAAAAGGTTGAATTAGTTGTACATCAACCAACACTACTAGACCAAGTAGAAGAGCATCAAATAGCACTGAATCAAAACAATGGCTTTGCGGAATTGCCAGGTTGAGAAGAAAATGAAAGAGTCAAGAGGTTTAATGAGATAACCTGTCATCAGAATACTTTTCAGAACTCTCTTTTGACCTCAGATTTTGGGTAATTATAACCAAACAACTTTTAAAAAAATTGCAAAACCAAAGGTATTCTGCTATACACTGTTAGCAGCTTCTCCTTTAGGGTAGCTTTTCCATTCACTTTTCATCCAGAGAAGGCTTATAAAAATATATGTCTTAAAATGGAAGAGATTCTGCTTAAAATGAATAGACCTACCATACAGTTTTATTTATACATTTAAAAATATCTAAGTTAAATTACATCAGGGAAGGAAAAGAGAAATGTTGCTTCTAAGAATGTTTGCAGAGAAAGGAAACAAATTGCAACAGCTCAGAAAGTAAAACAGCTCCTGACATTGAGGACAGAAATTGTAGGAATGGAAAGGCAGAGAAGACAAATACATTCCATTCATAGCTACATATTCTATGGCTTAGATGAGCATAACCGATGAGAGACAGGTGTAGCAGAACAGAATAAAATTAGCTGAAAGAATGCTATGCATTTGTGATAATTAAATCCTCAGCTATCATTACTCACCTAAGAGAATGGAGTGTATCAAAATGCAAATTATAACAGATAATTTCCATAATTACTAACTATAAAACATCCAGCTATTGCAAAGAGCCCGTGCTGGATTCTCAAAGGGAGTTGGCCCTTGCAACGAGAATCAAGTATTCCAATACCAACATTTTAGGGTCTTTTCTGCCTGTGGGAATCCACAGAAACACAGATGGTTGTGCCACCCATCTGGCAGAGGAGATACTTGGCTTCCAGTGCCTATATAGCTTCATTAAATTGACACATAAGGTTAACTGAAGCAAAATATTACTCCCATTTCTTCTGTAGCTTTATAATTGTGAAGTAGTAATATTCTCATCCCATCCAGATTTTTACAGTCAATAATTTTTCTACATGAACTAGTATAGTTTCTTGAGGGGAAAAAAGCTTATTTATCCCAGGTTATTTGATAGACTAGTATTCAGACTATTAGTGTGGGAGAAGCACCTTCAAACTTTTTCAGGCAGAAAGAAAATTGAATCTTGGTCTCCCATTTCCAAATCTCCCATTTTCAAGTGACAACTCTAAAGACTAATTTACAGATAAAAGAATGCAGGACAAAGATCCACGTTGGTGCAGGATCCATCTGCTTCCAGGAATACCTTTTGCATTAGATCCTCCAGATCAAATATGTGGAGAAACTCCTATAGTACAGATCCCCGAACAGGTGGCTTACTGTCCAATGTATATTGGGCATGGCCAAGATTTTCCTAGAAAACTCTAGCAGGGAAAAATGAAGAAGCTAAAGCAAAGGAACAGGAATCCTGAGGATCCAGATCTTTTTGTGTGTAAGTGAACGTTGCTTGATCCTGTAAGCACCCAGATAAATCAGTCAGTAAGAAGTAAGCTTCGTGTTCCTTTCCAGGCAGCAGGAGATCATTGTCTATAATATCTGCAGGCAGTATACCCGTTTTTATTCACTGTTTTTTCTCATGAAATAACTCAGGCCATCTTTCAAGCTGGGTCTTCTTGGACCTAGCTAGGAGAAAAAAATAATGAAATAACCCTTTGCATTATAAAGCTTTAAAAGCTTTGGAACTGTGTGTGCAGAGTCTTGGCTACTATGGTTGATATAAGATTAAAAAGACTCAATAAAAAAAAAGAAAAAGAAGTCCTCTAATTCTGTAGGATAATAGGCTGTAGTGTTCTCAAGTTACTGTCAGAAAGCAATCTTCAAGAGGCCAGCTAGCTAGAGCAAATAGGTTTCTCTAAAACTAAAGTTGTCGGGAAGAAAGTAGGAGTATTTTGAATTCAATCACTTTTTAAGACATTCACCTCAATGGTCTCCAAATACAAAAG
Source organism: Nothura maculosa (assembly GCA_032353885.1). NCBI lineage: Eukaryota > Metazoa > Chordata > Aves > Tinamiformes > Tinamidae > Nothura > Nothura maculosa. The sequence continues at coordinate 514,807 of JAUBOD010000208.1, read as the reverse complement.
TGAGACTTGTGAAATAAAAATGGACTAGAATAGAATAGTTAGACATTATAAATCAGTAGAATGTCACAAAGAGAGGTGCTTTTTTGCAGCACATTAGCTTCAGTGATAAGTAAACTCTAAAAGCTAAAAAAATCAGCCTCATGGTCTAAAACTCAGTTACTTCTATAAACTTTTGGACTGTACTCTTCTACAGTGTTACAGCACAGAGCATGCTCCATTTTCATTTGCACAGTATAAATGAGAGTAACAAAGAAGAGATATTGGCCTTTTAATTTCAGCAGAGTTACACAAGTGATTTATCTGTTTCATCAAGGAGCAAATCTCCTGAGAACAGACTTCCAACCAAAACATCTCTTTGCTTTAAAAACATGATAGGAATATCTGCCACTGGAAAGTATTTCTAATTTTATTTCCAGCTCCAATTGGAACCAGCAAATTCAGAGGTGGCAGTGAAAATGGGCTTTAACAGAGATACATTTATTTACTAAGTTTTTTTTCAAAAACTTATAGCTGGGGAGAAGACAGAGGCAGAGCTATACTTTATCCAAACCACTTTACTTTCTCATTAAGCTGTAGTTTCCAACAAACTCATCTAGATTCTGTCTCCTTTTTTTATTAGTGTAACAGGACACCAGGTTAGAAATGCAACCAAGCTGGAAGGAAAGAATGTCTAATGCCTTAAGCTGACTGAAAGTCTGCTAAATAGGGCCTGATTCAACAGTCTCTCCCTTGAGAAAACCACTGAATCTTTTCTTTGCCATGTACTTACATCCTCGTATCTGTCCCTGTAGGCAAAGGAGTAGGCTCAGGGTTATAGCTGACACCAAATTCTCTGGCTATCTGTACTGAAGCCTCTCACCCACTAGTGTCAGGTGATGCCGTAGGGTGCCCCTATGAGGCGGAACATGTCAGGATGTGGTTCTTCAGCAGGTAAATGGGCACTGTCTCTCTCTCTTTGGCCCATTGCCTTCCACCTATTTCAGTCTTCCTTGGAGCAACTTCAGTGATTAACAGGTAGACAGGATGGGCACTGGGGCTTCCTCTAGGGGCTCCAGTGACATGCCATAAAGGTATATGGATTTTGTGGCAGCTGATTACCATAGATATAAAATGTGTTTAGGCAAAGTATACTCTTAATTGCTTTCTCAAATAAAGAACCAGTCAGTGCTTCCAACACTAGTTATGGGCATAATCTTCTAACGCATAGTGACTTACGGGTTTGGCTGCATGGAGCTTAATGAAGAATCAGTGCTAATTTCCCACATTTTAGAAATGTTTAGGTAGATGAATGGGGGAATCAATCAACACATTCCCTTGGCCATTATAAATTATAGCTGTTATCAACATTTAGTGCTAAAAGATGTTAAATAAAATATTTCACTCCCCAAAACAAATGTGAATGCCTTTGAGAGGAGATATCATGTGTGGTGCAGTTCATAGTGTATGGGTACATACATAAATCACTGATACCAGATTACTTTCCTATATTGATCAAATCATACTTTCCTAGCAGGTAAATTATCAAATAAAATAATCACTAAATTAAGTTGAGGACATCAACCTCCCAGGATGATTAATGATACATCATTTGCTTTATGAAAGAAGCAAGCATCCAATAAATTAGAAAATGCACACCACTATCAAAGCAAATTGTTAAGTATCTCCATACTCATCTTACTGAGTAGCTGACAAACAGAGTTTACATTCCTTCAATCACATCAGAAGTATTTTCTTGACATCAGTCTGTTGTATTAGGGGAAATCAGAATACATTTTCTAAGTGTGCTATTTACACCAAATTCATTTCAAGGACAAAGTGTCTATGTTCACACATCTTTGTGTGCATATATAGCATGAGAAATTAAAAAGAACTGAGATTCTTCCTGTGAAAACTTAAACTAAGATTCATTACCACGGGCTTAAATGTCCTTTTCACAAATGAAAAAAAAATCAGCATTTATGTCTAGTAAAGTGGACACGATCCATCTTGAAGTAAAAAATATGTCATAAAATCTTGGCTAAGAAAGAGTCATTTCTAGAATCAGTCCTGATTCTGAGAGTAAAAGACTCTCCTTGAGTTCCCTCCTACATCATCATTCTTTTACCATTATTTTGTTTGGAGCACTGGAGTTGGATCCAGGAGAGCAGCCTGAGAGAGTGCCTTTGTGAACTCTTTTCTTGAATTATTTTTCCTAAGGCTTTATTTATCACTTATATTTATGCAGTCTATGATTTTTGCACTACCTTCACCACCATCCCCACCCCAAACCTAGCACATTCTTAATATTTATGGTCTCTAACATCAATAATATGAAAATAGTCATATTTTAACTTTCAAGAGTTGTTTGTTCAGTTATAGGTGATTGATTGATGGACAACACTCGACAAGAAACACAAGACTGATAAGAAAGAAAGTGAACAAAGGTTATAACTAGCACTGTTTCTGAAAGTGCTAATCAGATATTAACCAGCCTTCACTATCTACTTGGTAAACAAAAAAAAAGGGCTGTGTTCCACATTTAATGTCAGGAAAAAAGACATAAATGTAAACGATTTGTCTGAAGTCAAAAAGGAAGTCTATTACTACAAAATTCAGAGATGATGCAGCTCAGCAGGAGAACATTGTAAGGAACTTAAAAATCAGAAACAAAAAAAATCCTCCCCAACACCAGCAAAATATATGCTGTCAATCTGTCCTTCTTGACACTAATTTTAACCATAAGTAAATACAAAGATGAAGCATAATAACAGACAATGTCAAAAGACCATTATGATATAAATATAGGGAATTTAGTTGGTGTTGCTGGCTCTCCATTGTGAAGAAGATAGATCAGCAGTCCCACACTTCAGGAGGAAAAGGGCTTTGGCATATTACGCAACTTTGAACACACATTTTCGAAAATATTAGCTTACTTTTGCCTAGAAAGACTATTAAACTCTACAATGTTTTTTTCCTGACTGTAACCATTGTATAGGGCATTTCCATTTGGCAAAGATGAATTGCAAAGAGGTTGCAGAGAGGAAAGCACAGAGAAAGTGCTCTGCAAAGGGAGAGAGAGAAAAAAAAAGATGGAGAACTTTTCACCATCAAGTCTGAATGAGCAGAGAGTGCCACAGCACATGTTCAAGTAGATTCAATCTGCACGCCGCATGCTTTCACAGCCACTGCTTTGCTGAGCGCAGGCATTAGCAGGAATAATATGTTACATCACCCATTTGCTTGGCTCTGTGCACTGTTTCTCAAGGTGCTTGCCATTTTTGTGGACAGCAGCTGTATCCACCTGCTTATGCTCAGTCACAGATCCCTAGGATCCAGAATTACCCTGCTTGGATGGTCCTCATGGCACCGTGGGTTTTACTGCTGACTTATAACAGGCTCTCCTCTGGGAATCATCAAAACATCAGAAGAAAAGGAGAACAGAAAGATTCTTGGAAGATGTGCAGAATGTATATCTTCTTCAATTTAGCATGTAAGTCAGTGTGACAGGATGGGTTCTGAGCAAATGTATCACATTGCAAACAGTCATCTTCCATTGCAAATACTTTTCTCCAAAATGATCAATGAGGAGGCAACACTAAGCAGTACAAAAATGGCAACTCACAGAATCACAGAATGTTCAAGGTTGGAAGAGACCTCCAGAGATTATCTAGTCCAAGCTTCCTGCTCAAGCAGGCACACCTAGAGCATGTGGCACAGGGTGGCATCCAAGTGGGTTTGGAAGACCTCCAGAGAAGGAGACTCCACAACCTCCCTGGGCAGCCTGTTCCACTGCTCTGCCACCCTCACACGAAAGAAGTTCTTCCTCACTTGCAGATGGAACTTCTTGTGTTTCAACATATACCCATTGCCCCTTGTCCTATCGCTGGCCACCACCAAGAAAAGCTTGGCCCCTTCCTCCCTGCATTCTCCCTTCATGAACTTATATATGTTAATCGCATCCCCTCTCAGCCTTCTCTTTTCCAAGCTGAACAGGCCCAACTCAGTCTCTTCTTGTACAAGAGATGTTCCAGTCCCTTAATCATCTTTGTTGCTCTCTGCTGGCCCCTCTCTAGAGGGTCCAAGGCAAAGTAGCATGCTGGCCACATTGTCTCATGCCCTATACACCTTCCAAACTGCAACAGGCAATGACAGGATGAAATATGGGTACTCAGGCCATTTCTCACACATGGTTCCTAAGCAGAGTCATCTACAGCTACAAAAATGGCAGAAATGGCAGGCAGACACTGAAGTGCAGCTGCTGCTCTGTTGAAGGGGCTGGCACTATATGAAGCTCAAAGGGTATTTGCTGACACCAGAGTCTGAAAGAGCCATTTTCAGACACAGTCTCTGAAAGTAGTAGAATGAAATGCACATTCTAATGATTGTGTACATGTACATTGAGCCTGCATTGGGAAGAGGGAGCCCTACTGACTAAGACTTACTGAGTCTTACTACATACATATAGCTTGATTACCTTTTTTTCCCCATGATAAAATTGGTCTCTTGATAATCAGAAGGGCTAGGTCAGCACTCTCCTAAGCTCTTAGAAATACCCTTCTTCTCACATTGTATGTGTGCATGATTTTTTTTTCTTTTTTGGCAGACCCTAATCCTGCCTACTTGGAAGAGGATAGGAGTGTTGAATAATTTCTCACAGTTTTGGAGACTCCTGGTGTGAGGAGAGAGAAAAATAAGCCAGAAAAGGAAGACTTTGAGCCAAATGTGGTTCTGCTGCAAGTCTGTGCCAATTCCATTGCCTTCTGCGGGTGCTTCTGCTGACTTGTTGTTTAATACTGGTCACTTCTTTGAGACTGTGTATATAAACATGGTGGCTAAGTCAAACACCCCTGTAAGAAAATATTAGTTTAAGGGGTTATGCTGTAATGGCCTCCTTTGGGTTCTGCCCTAAAGAGGCACAAAGCATACTTTATATCTATTGACTTCATCTCAACATTTAGCACCTCACAGTTGGCTTCCATCTAGGAGCATGGAAACAGTTACATGTCCATGTTTCTCCAAATCCATCAGAATCAGAGGGAGAACTGCCTAGATCGGGCTTGCTACTCTGCCAGCTTTGTCTCATTACCTATCATGTATAATCTCTGCTGTGAGCTCGCAATAAGCGGTCTTCCTTATTACCACTGCAAAGTGCACATGATTAAGTTGTTCTCAAATTCTAGGCTATAAAAGCTTACGCACTTGAAATTGTTGCAACAAATCAGAAATGATTTTTCTCACTAAAGAATTTATAGAAAAAGACACCTATCAATTGTATGATGGGAGAAAAAATTGTTTACCAAAAAGCTGTCTGATAAAACTCTTTAGAAAAGTTAACTGCAAAAGTCCTTGCAAAAGTCCTCTGTCTAATCCATCAGAAGTCATTATAACTGAACATCTTTACTAAACTGCTTATCAAAGTTAAAAGTCATAGGAAATTCTTTGGTGTATATTTATCATTACTGAGAAAGAGCTTAATATATTTGTCACCTACCTTAGGAAGAGCTTAGTTCCAGGCCGAAGTTTCACCTTGGAAAGAATTTGACCCCTGCTCTCACAAACTGTGATAATTATCCTTTTATCTGGGCTGAATGAATTAAATGGAGAAAGACTAAAATTCTGCCCAAGTGCAAAGTGATTAGGAACTTTATATCTTCTTTACTATGAGGGTGACAGAGCTCTGGAACAGGCTGCCCAGAGAGGTTGTGGAGTCTCCTTCTCTGGAGATGTTTAAAACCCACCTGGATGTGACCGTGTGCCACCTGCTGTGGGTGTCCCTGCTTGAGCAGGGGGTTGGACTAGATAATCTCTACAGGTTCCTTCCAACCTTAACCAGTCTCTGTGATTCTCTGATTCTTTCTTTCTTTTCACATGCAACGGCCAATTGCTTTTATTTACATTTTACTGAAATAAACTGCTTTTTAAGAGTCTCATCCAATTCTATCCAATATTAAGAAGAATTAAGAAGAATTCCAGGTTAAGTTGACAAATCTGAATATCGCATTTCTGGGGATAGGGGACAGAAGCAGAGCGGAGGCATAAGTGCATACACACATATGTTATGCATAATATATGTAACATGTATTTATGTTACATATAAAAACACATACTTGTGTTTTTACTCAAGGCTTTTGCCATGGCAAGTCTCACTTTCATTAGCAGCAAAGAATCGAGACAAGACGTGAGACTCAGTACTCTAAACTCATGCAGTGATTTCTTTCTTTTTCCTTTATCTTTCTTTCCTTTCTTCTTTCTCTTTCTTTCCCTATCCATCTTTGCCATTTAAAGAATAAAACTCTGGAGAGGGCAGAAGTGTCATTCTCTGAAAGCATCAGATAAAAGAGACTTTAGAGAAAGAATGACAGAAGGACAAGTTATGCCTCTTGGCATTAAAAATATAAAGCACAACATTAAATACAGCAAACAGGAAAAAACAGATGGTTTCCTGCATCTTTTGAATGTGTACAACTTCCATAGAGAGAGAAGCTGCCTAACACAGGCTTTTTGATGATTAATGAGGAGGATGGAATTGCCTTTCTGCAACTTCTGTGAGCTAAACTGACCTTTAATACTTCTATCTAAGGATGATTTATCTCATTTCACCATTAGTGTCTATCATTGCTTCCTATAAAAGTGTGGTCTATCTTCTCTTACCAGAATATGGCATTTCCCTGGGGGCGGGTTCAGAATTCCTCATCCATACCTCAACAGCCATTGTGTCCAGCACATTTTCTCTATATGAGCTGCTCCTTGTTGGCCTCTTGGGAGCCCCAGTGTGAGAGCAAGAATAAGGTGAGGTTTGCTAACCATAAGGTGAGGTTTGCTATCCTTTCTCTAGCTCCCAGCAGGACCACAGCCATCTAACACCTCTTTGGATATATCTCCAGTTTCAAAGTTGCACATTCTTGTATGATATGTGTATGAGGTTTCATGATATGTTAAAATGCTACATTTTTTCCTACATACCAAAGGCATGGAGTATAACAGAAAAGACTAAGAAAATAATTTAATGTACAATACAAAGCTAAAAGGGCCAGACTTTTTAAAAGAAGCTTTCTCAATCAGCTTTCACTCATATAAGCCTCTTTCAGTGTAATCTTTCCACTGAAATTCCTTCCAAGCAAATCAAAGTGCCTTTTAGGGTGATGAAGTCAGGCCAAGCAAATAAAAGATTCTCCGCTAGTTTTAGCATAGAATTTATCAAGAAAAGTTGTGATGTAATGATAATAAAACAACCCCTCCCACACACCCCACATGATTGTACTCTGAGTTTCCTTGCTATTGGCTTTCATCAGACACCTAACACTCACATGCTTGTCCAGAGCATGGTAATCATATGGGTAGAATTAAACAATACTGGAGATATGTATATGCTAAGTATAAAGAAAAAAAGCAAACTTAAAAGCACTAAAATCACAAGTAGGATTTTTGTAATTGTTACAGCATCTTTTTTAAGCATTCTTTTATTTTATATCCTGAAAACAAAGATACCTTCATCATGCAGTGAAGACAGAGGAGGGCATTCAAAGAGAAAGAATGAGGTTTTTGATTTGGAGTTTTGTCAGCATAATGAAACTCACATCTCTTTGTGTTCTGAAATCTCTGATACTTACAGAAGTGAAGGAAATGAAAGATGTGAAATACCTGTGATGATGTGTGCCATCAGTTATATAATCCAAGCCTTTAGCTGGTACTTGAAACCACTCCTACCAACTTCAAAGACAAGGAGCTTTTTCTCAGCTTCCCTGATTCACTTGGCTCTTGTACCACATGGAGGGAAAGAGCTAGCATGTTGAAATGGCTCCTTTTAGGGGGAATATGAAGAAGATAAGGCCAGACAGGTAAAAGAATTTCTCACGCTTCTTTCTATAAAAAAAAAAAGACATCTTATTGTGGATAATGAAAATTAAAAGGACAACTAAGAAGGATAACACAATTCATAGTATTTTCTAATTGTGAAGCTTAAGCTATGTTAAAATGAAAAAGTTTTGATTTAGAGCAGAAAATAAATGAACCTAAGGCAAAAAAAATATTAGTTCATAAAAGCCAGCTGTTTTTCTGGGCTCTTGCCTGCAGAGCTGATTTTTCCAGTGGTGCAGCTTCTTTGATGGAATTATGTCTGTGCAAATCTCATCTTCCTACCTGATGCACAATATATCTGCCATTGATGCTATATTAGCCACTTTCACACTAAAATATTTTTATAGCTTCAGTTAACTATAGGTTATCAAATCTGTTTATTTGCAGTGCAAGATGGATTTTGCAGAGTCATTAGCATCCTTTCTCATCAAGAGCAAATGCAGCAAAATCTAGATCTACATGATTTTATCTTCATAGGAAAGGTTGGAATTAATCGTGTATTTCTGAATTAGTTACCTATAGGTTACTAACAAGGTTGTAATGTCTCCCATTTAGTGTAAATCTTATTATCCCTGCAGTTCCAAGTGGATGAACTATTCAAAAGTTCTTTTTGCCCTTTCAGGAAAGGAAATCTATAAAACTGTCATCTTTGGGGCTCTGGCTGGATCCATGGGACTCTGATTGAGTCTCAGAAGTGCTGCAATCCATATTGAGGGTTGTTGTATCTTAGAAACACAAACATTTTGTACCTGACTTCTACTCCCCATTAGTTGTTACTTTATTGTTACACTTTATGGTAAGGAATCACTGCATATTATCAGAAAGAATGATCTGGTTGCAGCAGAAATTTTGGGCACAAATTTTCTCTGTTTAATAACCTTTTCCCTTAAAATGTCTTGCTAAGGTGCCATTGTTTTGTTTTAAGTAGATGAATGGTTAATTTCTAGGGGCTACAATAGCTTATCATTAGTAAGAACATTAACTTAATCATTGCTTAAAGACACACACTAATAGAAAGAGATGCTGCAGGAACTCTTTCTTGTAAGAAAATTCTAGGTACCCTAGACATACTGAACATACAAGGCCGTACTGTCTGCAAATGAAGAAGATAGGATGTACTTACATCAGGTTAATGAAGTACAAAACTTAAGGAGCCTTTATCAATTTTCAGACTCTCCACAAAAGCATAATTTTTTCACCCCCTAATTCCTGCATGCAGCATTTGATCCAGGATGCATCTTTTTATAGCATATTGTATGCTTTTTCAGTAACTTTAAGAAATGGAGAATGCAAGACATAAAACCAGGCTTGACTAATTACACATTTAGTGGAGTTTCAGCTGACAGGAGCATTTCAGCTGACAAGTACAAGGGACAAGGTATTTTTTACCTTATATTCTTTAACAACCAGTTAAACTCAACAGATTAGTATATTCAGAAAGACTAAGCCTGGACACTTTCCAGACATTTGTTTTGAAACACAAGCCACAAACACTGGCAATTAACTGTCTCAAGCTAAAATCCACTAGTACATCCAAATTCATTGTTCTCCACACCCACTCTGATTCCTAGTCCTGCTAGCAATCCTTTCTTCTCTCTTTCTTGCCATTTGGACATTTCTTATGCCTCAAACACTAACTTTCATGTGTTTCTTCATCTGTTTTGTTGTTGTTGTTGTTTTGTTTGTTTCTTTTTCCTCTCCTTTTTTCCTTTTCCAGGACTTCTCCACTTAGATCTATAGTGTTACACACAAACATGTAAAGAGCTGCTAACTCACACTACCAGTCTGTTCCTGAAGTCTCTACAGTCTAGTTACTTTCTCAAGTTCATTATCTCCTATTCCATCTCTGGCCTCTGTTCTGAGAAGAAAAGAAAAAAAATCTTATTTCTCCCTGGGTTTCAGTCTGGTTGGACACAGAAACAATTCTTTTGCGAGTACTTAGTAATTTGTCTCTGTTTAAATTAGCTTTCAATATGATAGACAGTTACATTTTGCTAAATCACTCTTCAACAATGCTATCATCTCTATTTTCTTCCAGAATAACTTTTCTTTCTCAGTCTCTCTTCCTCTCTCTTTGCTTTCCTCCACTAACACTCTAATTCTGCTACTGATTCAAGGCCCCGCAGCCTATTGCTGTTTCTGAATATTTATTATCAAACCTTTTATCTGTTTTCTTTCTTGATTCTTTTATCTCAATTTTTACTACTGAATGCCTTAAGATTCCCACAAGTCCCACAATGTTAAATGCGACCAGATTTCAGATGGCATTGTTGGGGGTCTCTACTAGTCACAAATTCTTTGTTACTCATAGCCTTTTATCTGGATGATTTGTGAGTCAATTGGTCAGGATAACAAGAACTTCAGGCTCTTACATAATTCAAAAATGTTGTTTTTGCACTGATAGCCAAATCTGGAGTTTACCAGTCTTTAACCATCTTTACTCTCAGGCAATCATTGTGGAACTTTTAATGTCCTTTTGGCATTGATCCACAAAGCTTTCAGTTAAGCAGAAAGCTTAGTTCTTCTCTAAAGTACTTTGCAACATTTCCAGTAAGTCATCCTCTTTTGAATGACAGATTTCCATAGCTTATCAAGATCTTCATTAAACTTTTCTGGGCTACTGACATATACTATTCACCTAGACAAGAACATTCTCAGACTCTCCACAGACCTTAATAGCTTCTACAGATTTTTTTTTTTAGTTCCATCACAAATTTTGTCATTGTTCATTCCCAACTCTTCTGGTGCTGCAGATCTGCCATGCTGATATCCTCTGAATACCACCACATTGGTTTCTAGTAACATCCTCTCTGTGGCTTTGTCTCTTCTCACCTGGACTACTGAGCAGCCTTTTCCTGGCATTATCAAATTCCAGCTCCCCACTGATCTCTATGGGGAAATGCCATTTCAGAAGTTTTAAGTCCTTCTTAGCTCATCTCAGAATTCATTTTAGTTAGGAGTACAATCAGATTAGAAATATTTCTATCAAAAGTTTTTCCATTGGAAAATGGCAACTAATAAAAACTAGGTTTTACTGGAATAAGGAATTTTCAAAATGAAACTTCCACCTAGAAAAAGGAAGTTTCTATTCAAAACTGGTTGCACAGAGAAGACTCCCAAGTGGCTAGCTGTTCAGTTGAAATCTCTATTTAAAACTTTGTCTTTCTGAGTTTTTCAAAATCAAGTTTGAGGTAGGAATAGGCAAAGGTACCCCATAGACTGCTAGTCAATTGTTTGTTTGTTTCCCTCCCTGCTGCCCCATGAAGGCATGGGGAGGGTGAAAACCTATTTGAATTTATTGTAGCCAGTTTAGCAGATCTCAGTGTTTGCCCTGTTTTCCTGATACTGACCTCCTGTCTCATCAGCAGTTGTGAAAAGATATGTGGTTCCTCAGTGGCCTTCCAAATTTCTCTGCTTATACACTTTCCATCTCAGATCTTACTGAAATGCCTTCTACCTCCCTGCGTATTTTTCTGTCTTTCTCTCTTGTTGCGTATTTCTTAACTCAGTGAAGCATTTTGTAGTTCTCTGTGTGACAGATGCAGTCCTAAAACACAGGTGGATTATATTCCTTTTCAGCAGGGCAAGGCTCCTATTAGAATAGCAACTAGCACACTGAGACAAATTCAAATTCTTTCTCTACCTCACTGTCAACAGACTTTTGCTACAGTAAATACAAATTCCACTGCATGCAGACTGTAGGAAAACATGCACACAAATAAGTACTTCTAACTTTCAGGGAGATTCCAGCAGAGTTCTCTGGCTTTGGCAAGTGAAAGATTTCAGCCAGTACATCTTATTACATGGGTGGTCGAGTTATTGAACTCTATTGACAAAGGTCTGGATTTTCCAGCAAGACGGAGCTTCATTAAAATTCTGCAGAGACTGAAAATTCAATAATCTCTCTCACAAAGCACTGCATGAGTAGGGCTGATTAGGCAATTTCTCTCTCATTCCATTTCTTTTGCTAAAAGCGTTGTTATTTCTTGTTGGTACAAAAAGACAATCATTAAATGAGCATTCTCTATAGTTGATTAAGCAGAAAGTTTTAAAGGTGCATTGGCTCTCTTTCTCAAAGCTTAATTGAGGCCTTACAAAGTTGCAATAACAACAACACTTTATCATTATGGGTTGAATTATTTAAAATTTGGATCTGAGGAATCCATCTTGCCACCCCACCCCCCTCATAAAAAGAAATAACTAAAACAAAACAAAAAAAACCCTTTGTTTTCATAGCTAGCTCTACAGTTTCAACTAGGTCTGCCCAAATGCTGGAAAAAATATGTAAATTACTTTCTACTTAATTTCCCTTAACTTCCTTGTGGATCACAACTTCTTTGCTTCAATTGGGCTTCGGGTGATAAGACCACAAAAGAAAAGAGCAACTGGCTTTTAGGGAAGATCCATTTAATTTTCCCTCTTCTAACAATGGTTGTAAGTAGACAGTGGAACAGTATAACAAACTTACAGTTATATTTGCCCTGAGAAAGTTATTGGCTTCAGCCAGCCATAGTTTAGAGACTTCTTGTCACAGTGGTTGTATCCCTATGTTAAATAATTGTTTCTCTTCTGTGTCTTGATTCATTAGAGGGTCACAATCTGTACAACAAGAGGATGTTCTGCTATTTACAGGTAAATTTTCCCATAAGCAAAGCCACTTTAGAGGGAACCCTATGGATCTACTCTTATGGGTCTATTCAGAGTAGTGGTAGATGCATCTTACTCCCTTTGTTTCATAACTTGAGAGAAAACTTTCTTACGACTTAGCATATCTTCCTATCCATGAGTCTTGTCCTCTCTCTGCACTCAAAATACAGCATTAGTTATCTAAAGTAGTCTCTGTCCTAAACAGTTTGGCTGTCAAAAAGCAGATGAGAAAGCTGCTGCTATTAGTCAATATCTGTTAGCTTTGCTATAATGTGTTTGGAACATAGATTATTCTTCTCAGACCCTACCAGCAGCAGAAGAAAAATGAACCACAGAAATGAACCAGAGAAAAATGACCATATACCACAGCCCCAATTCCAGTTGTAATTGACCTCTTCACAGATGAACTGTCACCAACCTAAGTGAAGTTCTGCCTAAATTAGCATTGAGAAAAGGCACATCAAAAAGGCTGCTGAAGTTGGTCTAATATCTCTGTATATACATAAAGTTCTTTGCTGAAATATCAATGAAAAAGATATTTCAGCATCTCTCATTCTTGACCACCATAAACATCTGGATACCAAACAGGTACAATGAGGATGAATGGCACAGCAGTGAACAGATGCTGAATGCACCTGGGCAAAATGCTGAGAATTGTCTTGCAAAGATGCAAATGGCAAAGCTGGATGGCTTGGCTGATCTTTCCAAATATTTAATTTCTGAAAATGCCATTCTTTAGATCGACCTTTTGGACTCAGTTACCTTTCAATGCACATAGAGAATTTCTGCAAGTCTAACATCTTCAGACACTTCTACTTTCTACAGGCCTGAAGCGCCAAAGTTTCAAGAGGTAACTTCTCTTTCCGAAGGGCTTGTGATATTCTCCTGTGCAGGACTAGTATGCTGTTCTCCCATAGCTATCAAACAGCTGCCTTGACAGAACAGCCATATTCAACAGTTACTCTATCTAAAAAGTCTTATAAGGTTATTCCATTTTGCTTTTTCTTTGACCAGGATTTTTGCAAGAGAAAATAACAGGCAGTATTCACTGCCTGCACAAGGGGGCAGGAGAAGCTAATAATTTCAGCAGGAAAAGCTGAAGAGAAGCTATGGGCATAAGTGACTTACTTTTATACTGCTTGTTCCTGCGGTTCATCCTCCCCATCTCCCTGAAGACAGTCTTTGCTGCAATGCTGCTTTGTAATAAGGAGTTGAAAATAAATATGACTCACTATAAAACTGTGTCAGTAAATGGCTGCAGATCTTACTCAAATATACGCAAAGTAGCAGAGATTGTTGATAGGAAAACGCCATTCTTGCAGTCATTTCTCTTCCTATAATTGCATTTTGAAATAAATACCAGTAAGAATTGCATTTAAAAGACAAATCTTTGCTCGTTTCTCTGACAATACTTAAAACAACAAGTGGCAATGTCAGTAAGATCAGAAACCACTAACATCAGGGCCTGGAAGATGTGAGGAACAGGGTTGCAGAAGAACTCAGTAAGATGCCACTTCACAGTTACAGAGTGGTCCAGTGAGCTGCAGCAGAGCTTGAGGAAGCCAAGTCATGATCCCATGTAAATCAACATCATCCTCTTGATGCAGTAATACACAATTTACACCTAATAAAGACTGGCTCACATTCTTGTGGAGGGAAAAAGAAGTAGAAAGAATAAAAAAAAATCTTGTTCATATGTTTACCAAAGCCAGCTATTTGCTACGGTAATAACCACTGAAATTTGTTTTGGAGCATTACCCTCCAGACTTCTCATCACCCCAATTTTTCTAAAAAAATAAAAAATAAAAACACAAGGGTATCTATAGCAGCCATGAAATAGATCTGAAGCTGAAACCAACTACATGTTTTTTTTTTGGAAAATAAATAATTCAACCTTGCAACACTTACAGACAGCAGAAAGATATTGTTCTCCTATAAAGAGGAGAAAATTGTCTCAAAAGGCAAAATGGACTCTAGGGATTAAAAATAGGAGAAGAAGAAGAAGAGTAAATTAGCAACTTCTTGTTTCCCCAATATCTACTTGGAATCCATCAAAGTGCTACACTAATCTCTTTCCTCCATATCCACAGTAATCCTCAAGAATGCCTCAGTCCTTCTGCAGAGCTATACTACACAGGGAGTGTACATTACAGCAAGCACATTCATCACAGCAGATCACTGAGATCTATAACAGGCAGCAGTGCTAGGGAAGAGGTGGCCGTACTTACCTAACTGTTGATGAAGAAACAGCACACAGCTGTTGGGGCAGCTGTAGACAGCTGCTGCTATTTCTTTTTCACTAGTCCTCCTGCTTATCTAACTTGTGAGCTGAGTCAGCTTGCTAAAACAGCTAAATATGAAGCTAATAGTGAGCAGTTATTGAGCTCAACTCTTGCAGAATGGACAAGATGGTAGTCTAGACCAGGTGCCCAAAACCTCATCCAGGTGTGCCTAGAAAGCACACTGGGTCCATACAAACCAAGCAGACTCTACTGATAATGCTGTTATGCGTTTTCAGCTCAGGAGACATCTGAAGCAAACAGTAGTTGTAGAACCACCAACACACAGGATAGACTTATGCTATAGTACATTTAAATCCAGTCCTTTGTCAAGTTTCTACACCCACAGCAATAATTCAGGTATAGCCTTGGATTCCAGTATCTACTTCTGGGTATGCGGGGCCTCTCCACTATTTCCTCACTATTGATTTACTTATTTCTACCAGTGGCTATCACCACATCACTCCCACTCTCTTCAGCACTTCAAGGTATCTTCTTTTTTCCTTTTGCATTCCTTTGCCACGTAAGTGTGTGGTTTGCTTCAGAGGCCTCGTGAAAATGTCTCAGGCAGAAAACTGCCCCATCTTCACTCCTCAATAATATAGTATTAATCAGCAGTAGTGGTAACAGGAAGGATTGCTGGATGTGGGTAAAATAATTCTAACTCTGTGTGTTAGGCCTCAAATCACACCTACCTGTTCCTAATTAGTGCCAAATTAGTGCCCCTGATTTATACAAGCTCATAAGATGACTTGAAATTCAGAATATATTTTAAATATCTTGTTAAATAAAACTTCCACTTAGTGATGCTGTCTGCAAAGGACACAGCAATAAAAAAGTCCATCTGTTTGCACTGAGGAAGTCTTCTTCAAGTTGGGTGGTCAAGGCCACATTTTTAGAGCATGGAGAAGAAGGTTATAATTGAGGCTTCCCATGTGTGTTCAAATTAGGACATGACACAGTACTCATTAAAAGCAAAGAATTTACTTTCCATGGACTTGAAAACATTTTGGATAAGGCTATTACATAATAAACATAGTACGTGAACCTATTAGAGATTGACATCCACATAGTGCAGGCAGACTGCAGATACCCTGAACCAACTTGACCCAAACAAACCATCATAAAGAAAAAGTTCTAACCCATATTCCTGTCTGATCCCTAACATAACTCAGAACAAAATCCTAGTATCATGTATTGCATCTTGGGTCCATCGTAAGTATTTTACTTTGAGGACTTTCCACATCCCATTGATTCAACCAAGCAAAAGAATACGCTTGCCTACTACAGAAACTACTCATTGGGTAACTTGGTTGCTTTTAGTATTTAAGTGAATATCTATCTTGTGGCTACACTTGCCTTCCTGATTAGAAGCTCTAATCAATGGCAATTGCCAGATTGAATTGCTCACTTCTGAGGCAGAGGTGAAACAGCAATAGTTAAATGTTTCCTTCCTGTGATAGTATTAGCATGACTGCTAGGAAATATTTGCTTTAAAATGCCAGAGAAAGTGATTTGTCTGTGACAGAGCTCTGTTTTAAAAAGAGAGAAAATGAAAACCACAACCACACTAAAATAAAGCTTCTTTTAATGAGCTTTGGATGCCTCCTGGAAAATTGAGATGAGCTTTTAATGCATAAATGGTTCTTCTGGTATACCATTATACTTTCTGGTAAAGGATTTTTTTTCACTTTGTTTTTTATTATCAAGTATTTTTTTTTATATGATTCAAAATAATATCCTTGTTGTTAGAAACAGAAAGCAGGAAGGACCAAATTGCTCTAGTCATCAGACCAACCAATGTAAGAGATGTTTACCTGAAACTAACCTAAATTCCTGAGGAAACCCACCAGTATTTCCTGGTGGACAGTTTGGTAATCAATCTGACTTTGTGTTCCTCAGCGTGAGTCATTGAAAATCATAATGATCAAGTGTCTGTACAACCCCTCTGGCGAAAAGGAGAACATGAAAAAAGAATCTAAGATGTCTTTGTAGACCCTTGCTCCTTCTAGAATAAGACTGGTTTAGTTTGCAACACACCTTGAGGGTGTGATGGTTTTCACAGACAATTTAGCTGTTGCATCCCAACTGTGTATCAAGCTACAGTTCTCCTGTTGAGTTCTCCATTGTCAATACTGCCTGATCTGAATAACCATATTATGTTCTGTGCCATCTGTTGCTTAGTCTGGCCTCCTCAAGGCCTCTGAAGCCATGCAAAGAAATTCAAACAGAACTAGGAATGCATCCTACTAGTCTAATAATCAGTAAGGATCTAATGTGCTATAGATGCTCACAAAGCAACACTTCTGCCCTTCACTCTGATTCTCAAAATAGGAAACTGCCACAAAGAAGCAATCCTAAACTTGATAATTTCTGGTATGAAAATAACTGATAGTTTTGTCATCCATGTTTTTGCCTGATACTATATGAATCTATAGCAACTGATTTCACAATGGGTAGAATAAGAAACCTTTGGAAAACATGAACACCCATTGTTTCAGAATGTGGTCATCATGCTACTCAATCATAGTGTTCACTGTGCTACTCAATCATACCAAGGTCTGGCTTGCTTTCAAGATCCAGGCTTAAGAAATGCTAAGAGGTTTCCCATGAGACTTATTTATGGTCTCAGTGATATAACTCTTTAAGGATCACAGTGCTGTGCAGTCAAGTTCCTGCAAGCACAAGATGGTCTATATTCATCTTTAGCACTTGCTGAATGAGTAATCTGGTCATGAAGCAGAGATGATAGCTCCTCCATCAGACAAATTCTAAGAGAAAAATAATAACACAGGCCAGGTACTTACCTGCCAGAAGAAGTTTCAGAATTTGAATTGCCATTTCACAACCTCTACCTCTGAGATCACTGTCTAAATCTAGGCAATAAAGAGTAAGATCCTCCTGTCTCACCAGCATTTCCGGATGGCTGTAGTAAACTTTCTCTCATCTCCTCCACTGCTATTCTTAGACACTTGCGTTCATTATGTAATAATCAGAAGTCAGCCTTGTGAATTCCTGTACCGTAACCAAGCATATGAATTTTGGGGGAAAATGCTGCACTGAATATTATGATGCTTAAATCCTGTTTTGGATCTGGTTCTGAGAAACTAAGGCCTTGGATTCCCCTGTTAAAAAGGAGTTTGTCACATTTGATCAGACTCTTGAGTTTGATATTTTCTAAGCCTTGGCTAGACAACACACAGGCTCTAGGACAAACATTTATTTTTCATTTTCCTCAAGTCCAATTGCCCAGTTACACCTCAAGTTTCCCTTTGCTCATTCCCTTCGCTTATTCTGTGCAGTGGATTCCAGGGCAGAAGTGAGCAGGCAGCTGTGACATTCCTTGCTGTGGCTGCCACTTTTCTGATGCCATCTGCTGCATAAATACCAGAAAGTATGGTCATAAAAACCAAGTGAAAAGGAATATCTTATTCACACATGCAAAGAGTATGTCACTACTTTTTTAAAGCCTCTTCAATAATAGACTGAAGACTCTGTTCTCTTCAAAAACATAGACTACAGATCTCTGAAAGCATTTTTCTGGCAGTTTGTGGAAGTCGCAGGTCACACTAATTCACAAGAGGGATCTCAGAGTACAGACTCTCTATTTACCCACTTATAAACATTACCTTCCTTTTGGCCAGACACCCAGCAGTCTATCTTCACCAAGAAGAATTTTGATACATCTTATATATCCTTAGCATCTTCCCTTGAAAGTGTGCTTAGCCACTTGGAGGACCTACTCCACACAGGTTTTTGACTGCACATTGTCATTTAATTGAAATCCCCTGTAATTAAATGCTTTGTCTTGCTCTCAGCTGTGTCAGTATCAGAGCTGTCAGTGAGATTCAGATCCTTCATTACCTTCCACCTTCTGCATGGGCTCTCTGAGGCCAATCCACACTCTTCCTTCTAGTCAGGAGTCCTGTGACAATTCCTCTTGGTGTTACAGAGAACCATTTTATGCTGCCATTTTGTTCCTCTACATACTCAGTTTTCTGCCACATTTTCTAATTTGATTGCCAGTGTATGTTGAAGTGGAGGCCCAGGCTCACAGACGGACCTGGACAACCTGTTTCTAAAATATCCATTTTCATCTTTGCTGTTAAGGCCCTGCTTACCTCCATCTCTTTCTGCCTCACTCTTTTTCCTTTTTTTCCAGATTGCCCAGAAAAGAACTAAGAGCATCTGATGGATGGATACTGATCTTATATTTTCATTTTCTCTTTTATGTGCCACCACATTTTGGTTATTAATAGATGACAACACAAAAACAAGTTTGCAATTTCACAAACTCATTTCACCAAGGACTGAAGATGAAAGTAAGTTAGCAGCTAAGTCACTAACTCCCTATGGCCCTAACAAAGCTCTTCCTGGCACCAGTGAGAAAGAATCAAAAAAGGTCTTCCGGAAGAGAGAATGTCTGGTCATAACTGTAACTTAGGCACCTAGTCTGTCACATGACAGTCCAAATAAAGTCTGATGATTGAATTCACTACTTGAAAAACAAGACCTGAGTTTGCAAAATTAACTACAAAACCTCCAGAATTAGGAGGTTATGAAAAGGAACAGCAGCTGAAGAAAAAAAAAAAAAAAACAAGAAATATACACTGACTTATATTTCCTTTTGCTTTCTGCATTGTAAGAGTCCACTGTCTGCTTGCATCAGTTAATGACCATTCAAGGCTTAGCTCTGCAGCTGCCAAAACTTAAATCTAGAGAGATTTGTAAATCGCTCTAGAGAGAAATGTACAAATCTGTAACAGACAAACTGATTCCCATAAAGAGAGAAATCATTTTATGTTTCTGTTAGGTGTAACATTAAGCAGTGCCTGGATAGGATACCCATTCACCTGGTGGCACTTTTGTCATCTATACTGAGCATTAGGAATTGGAGGGAGCACAATGCCATAAACAGAAAACAATAAACTGAATCATGATGAAATCCTAAAACCGATGTTCAAACATGTTCTCAGCTATTATTCATCTTCTCAGAATGGGCAAAAACTATTCTCTGTTTTCTGTTTAGGATTGTTGTGCAATTCTACTCTGCATTCTTTAAAGGGTGCTGTCTTCCATCCAGAAGGCAGCTGTAGGCCAGTGATGGGTTCAGCGGTCCTTGTATATGTGATTCTGTGTATATGTAGCAACAAATCTGCCTGACTAGCGTAACAAGTATGAGCAGTTGCACTTCCAAAGAGGGCCTTTATGAAGGTAAAAGATGAGAGAGAAATCCCTACCACATAAGGTTACTGTGCACCTCTGCTAGCTGATAAGATACATAGCAACTGCTAAGCCCACGCAGGGCCTCATTCATAGGCCTCATCTGCATGTGGATTTTGGCCTAGTGCCCTACTTCTGTAGCATGTGGATGCTGGCACTGTCCCCACAATGCTCACTATCCATATCTTAATCCCTATGAATTCTGTCAGGAGAGTGTTACAAAAAGTTCACATTGCAGGTGTGCTACTGTCCTTCTTTTATGGAAGGAATCATAAAGTTTTGGGTTTAGAAGTTTGTATATTTGCATTCTGGTTCATCAACATTATTTCTTAATTGCTTTTCCCAAATTAAAGCAAGAAAAGAGACAAATTCAGCTAATGAATAAACTGTTCACATTGTTAATTAATCAGTGGCAGAATAATGGTTCAGGATCAGAGCCTCTCTGTTCTATCCCAGCTCAAAAGGGGAGCAGCTCACCTCCTCCTCAACCACTTGTGAAAGCCTGTGTTCAGAGGTTGCCTAGCAAGTTAGCCAACGCAAGCTGTAATACAGAATGTGCTGCCACAAACGTATTCTTGACGCATTCCGTCTCAAGACTACCACCGTCACCAGCGCTGGATGCGTCTCAGAGCACACAAGGAGCATCTCCTAGGAAATCAGAGCCAGGAACAGGGCTATACAATTTGGCACTGAGTTTTGGCCCTCCACTCAGATCACAGAACACTGATGTGTGGTGCTCCTGGTGGGACATTTTAATAAGCAAGCCACCACAGCCTGCACTGGCTTCCCCCTCCCAATGGTCTCAAGGCTTAGCTTCATTAGTTAGAGCCATTAGTACAGCCTCACTAGGCAGTGCTCAATGTATTCAGGGTATCTCTTTGAAGATGTTGCACCATGATTATTTCCAGCAGGAATTATCTGGAAACAATTTCTAACTCAAATTGCATCAGACCTGAGAATATCTGGATAATAATTATTGGAGGGCAACACTGAGTTAACTTTATATTGTCTGCAGGCCAATTTATTGTGGTTTCTTAGGTGAAAGACACACAGAGAGATACACTGCAGTCTTTTTCTTTAGGGAAAAAAAAAATCAGCCTTTGTGCTCCCCATACAAAACAAAACAAAACCACACACATATGCAAAAACCTCTTACATTTAGGCAGTGTTACTTAGCCAAGAAAGATTTGCATATTGCTGGTGCTGTTGTTGAGAGTGACATACCTCTGTACTACTGACTACAGAGACTACTGCTTGTGTAATAATGCTGTCCCAACTCAGTTTATGACCATGAGCAAGACTCTTCATCTCTGCACCTCAGTTTCTTCAGCAGTAAGGCACATAATACTCATAAATGTCAATATATTGGATAAAGCCTAACTGGTCAACATTCAACTCGTTATATGTCACTTTGAGGTGTAAAGGTTGAAGTGTGTGATGTAAACATTGAAATTATTCAGCCTACAGTGGTGCTTCTACTATTGTTCCCTCACATAGCACAGTACCTCTGGCTATTGACTCAACTCAGTTTTAGAGCTATGATAAAAACAAGATAGCCAATGGAGCTGCAATGCAGACATTTCTTCCAAGGGCAGGGGAGGAAATAATAACAACAACAACAACAACAGGTCTGGGGCCTCCTCTCTGCTGTTTTGTGTCATTAACACATTTTCAATCCAAATACCAGAGTTAGTGAGTTATTATCATAAATTGAACTCCTGCCTGGTACAAAAAAGACCTTGAGCACAGCTTATCCAAGTGGTTAAACTGCCAAGCTGCACAGGAAGTCATGCTACTATTGAGAAGGATCAGCTCACCTGCAATCACAGATCAGTTAAGACATCATCTGCTGTATGTCTGGCCTCTGCTTACATTTCCCTGCCTTGAGTTCACTTGTTGAGGCTGCCAGCAGGAGGGCCGTTTCTGCACCTGGTTAGAACATTTTGCTTTGTTTGACTACTCGGCAGTCCATTGACCTGGGTTTTTACAACAAAGTCCAAGCACATTTATCCAGAACACTGAGAGATTGGGATGGAAGGGCTATTCCAGGAGCTGAAGTGACTAAGCTGGAATGTCCTAGTCATTTATGGCTTAATCATTTCAGTCAATGTGTCATAAGGACATGACAACAATATTACTGGTTTCCAGGCTGATCAATATTTCTATGAGGCTTTGTACATATTACACAGCTGACTGTGTAATTTGCCCTTACTGAAGAAAATAGCATGTTATCACTGGCTCTAATAAAAATTAGTTTTTAGCCTAGTGTTACCACATTCTACAGAGAAGATAGTTAACCTAAAGAGAAAGTTGTAAAAGGTGTGCTAATGGGAATATGAAAGGGGTGAACTAGGCAAACAACAGGAAATCAAATTGCTAGGGAGATTTGTGTGACTGTGGGAGTTTCCTGCTTGTGGTGGGAAAGTACAGAAGTCGCCAAAGGCCATAGCTGCAACAGAAGAAGCAGCCTAGGGATAGTTAGGGATTAGGTGTGCTAAAGAAGAGCATGAAGAGAAGGAAGAATCCCTGATGAAGGGGAAGAAATGTACAGCATGGATCACAAAATGTTTCTTAAAGTTGCAACTGGAAATTCAGCAAACTTACATTCGTGTGAAGATAAAATGAAGTGCCCGCTCAGCTATGGGACAAAGAAAGACAGGAGCAGAGAAGATATGAGAGGGCAAAGCCACTTTAAAAGCCCAGATTTGGGGAACCTGGTGCATAATGAATGTTATAGGCCTGTGACAGAAGCAGATTAGACAGTAGTTTCTCAAGTAAGGACAACAGAAAGTTTATACAGGAAATAAGTAGCAGAAAACTTCTTTAGAGACAAATATCCTGTTTTCCTGCAAACTTTAGTTTAAAAAAAAAGCCCCAAATAAATCCCATATAACCAGATCATCAGATTTATTTTTATTTTTACTTTTTTTTATTTTAAACAAACATAATGTTCTTTCAAGTTCTGTGAGAGGCATTAGAGGATTTTAAAATAAGAAAAATTAACACCACATTTCCCACAACTGAGCTTGCAGACCACAAGGGTTTTACTGCCCACTCTGGTTTCCTTTGTTTTGTTAGTTGTTCTCCACATCAGAGACAATGAAAGAATTTTTTTCTTTTTTTCATAAAGAACCATCTTTCAAATTGAGCTGTAAACTGCTCCTGATGTATGAGAGTGTGGATATGTGGGGGTGTGTGAGCAAACTTGTTTGTGAGAGAGGAAAGGAGCGGATACATGTGTGGTAGGGGAAAAATGAGAGCTAAAAAGAAAGAAAATCCAGTCTAGGGTGGAATTGAGCAGTGAGAAATGAGTTGTGAAAGAGGATAGGATTATAATAAAATGAGGTTATTTTTGTGATTTTAGGCCAATTGGGGAAGTGGGAAACCTAGAAATTCTCTCAGTTAATAGCAAGGCAATTCAGAGTTCATAAAATGCTCTTGGTTGTTTGGCTGTTTGTTTTAAATCTCCCAGCAACAAGGGGAGGAAAATTTATAAAAAAAAAAAAAGGAGAAAAAAATTCCATGGGATTAAAAAAAGAAAAAGAGAAAGAGAAAAAAAAAATTGTTTCCATGAATAAGGGCTCTCTCTGAGCAGGGTTTCTTTTCACAAGCTTTGTTCTTGTTGAAAATTTCTATATTGTAACAGCTGCACTGCATTTTTTTCACCATTCCTTTCTAAGTTTAAAAAAAAAAAACTAAAATAAAGGGAGTATATTAAGGGGACCTAGTGCAGATTACAGACTAACTAATAAACTGTTGCTAGGTCATAAAGAAAAGATCCATTGCTGTGAAACAGCAGGAGTTGGCCCCTTCTCTGAACTAACAGCACCATGTACAGATTTCTTCTGGCAGTTTCTGTACTACAAGATTTTCTTTTAAATAACCAACTGAATAACTTTTGGAAAAGTAAATATTTTTTAAACCTGCAGCTAAAACAAGTATTTAATTTTAATCAAGTATCAGTGAAAGGTAACAGATCTTCACAGGTAGGAGGCATGAACACTTGGAGCTTTGGGTCACCCCAAGCACGTCCATATTCTCAGAATATCCACAGATAAAGACCATCTAAAAAAAGATTAAAATGTAATGTTCTTCCCCACATCCATTTTGTCCTTGCTGCTTTCCTTAAGTTGCCAACAGCCCCCATTTGCACTGGCAATTATTTGTTACACAGACACCTGACTCAGTTGTGCTGAATCCCGCCATACTGCATACGTTGGACATTTGGTGCCAACCTTCACTCACTGCCAACACAGCTTAGAGCCAAAAATATTCACCTACAGGTTAAGCAGTTAGTATTCCATTTCCAGCCCTGTGAAGCCATCCAATTACTCACCATATAATTACTTGGTAGTTAGTAAATAAAATTCACATGATCTGAAAAATACTGCTTTGTTAGTGAAAGAAGGCATGGGATAAACAGAAAAATTAGGGGATTCTTTTCCCGGAGAAAAAAAATATTAGTTTCAAAGCTTGCATCCATATTTCCTCCCAAATTCAGGGATGTTTGTCTAGATCCATTTCTAGTTTTAAGCTGTAGAATGACTTACTGTCCAAAAAAAGCTTTGCAAAGTCATTTGGGCAATATGTGTCTCAAGCTCTTTTCAACTAATTTAGCCTACAGCTTCCAGACCCTGGCCACCTAGGATTTCTTCCATGTGCTGTTAGCAAATGGCAATGTGTAAAGGAATAGACATACTATATGAAATCCTGGTAATGGCTAAATTCTGTCTGCCAGTTTTAATAACTAAAAAATGATTACAGAAGTCTAGCAAATCTGCTGGCAATCCACATCTGGAAAAGACCCAAATTTACCTTCTGTCCTGTGTTTAAAGCCACTACTTTGAAGACAAATGAAATAATTAAAAAGGAAAATAAGAAAGAAAAAAAAGGAAATTTGCATTAGAGAGGACCTCAAGTTCTGCTGCCCTCACTAGACACAAAATAGAAAAGCCAAACTCCGACTACTGCAAAAGAGAGATCTGGATGAGTAGACTCTGAGGACAAGTGTGCAGGATGTTTAGCTTTGTAATATATAATGATGTTCTAAAAGTGCCTCATACATAGCAATGAGGGAAGAGGTGATGCCACTTTGATTTGGTTCTGCCCAGATTTAAGGATTTGACTAGAAGGTTACCTGAAAACATCAATTTAGTAGGGTGTCTGGGGGAAGATTTTACAGGGGCTTGTTCCTAGGCAATTGTATTTTGGGAATGTTCAGTGACCTGCTAAGGTCTTCTTGGACTTGCCCCCTCTGGCTGTTTTTAGAAAAGGTACATGGACCATACAGACTATTTCCTTTGCTTCCTACAATACTTTCTGATATTGCAATGAGACATACTTTAAAAATGCAGTGGATTTTACAGATATTAATCTATCAATAGAATCTGTGGTTAGATATAAACTACATTTCTATAGTATTTTCTAGTCTAGTGCTCTATGTCATAACCAGCCAGGATTATGCAACTAAACTTGCAACTCAGCTGAATTGCATTTGAATGCCAGGATTTTCTTATGATGTGCAGTCTGAATTTCCTTTGCTTATATTTATCCTGTCTACCAGCCTAAATATTTCCTTTCCCTGCCTCCTCTCCTTGGTATTTATACTGCACAGTATTTCAGACTGTTACATCTTTATATTTTGGTATCACTAGACTAAGCCAGATTTAGTTTCTTTAACCATCCCTCATAAATCAAACCCATGATGACAAAAATCAACATGTCTCTTAAAGATGATTCTTCCACAGAGTTTGGTTTGAGAGCCTGTTAAACCCACAGCCTAGGTCTTCCCTGAGTGGGGAGAACAACTGTAAAGAACAATTCTTTTATGCATTCCCTACCTTTTTTCTCATGAAAATATGCCTGTTAATAATTGATGCTCAGAGTCTGAAAAGCACATCACTAAGTCAGCCATCTTAATAAAAGGCAGAAGCCTCACTTTGGACACACAAATTTGAAAAACATTGTCTTTCTGGCTTTTTCCTTTCTTTTGGAGGATATAAAAAACACTTTCCTTAATACAAGTGTAGGATACCACGAATATATTTTGCTCTCCAAGCGTTAAAAAACTATGGCACAAGAGGAAGACTGGAGATTTCTTTGCATGTTATAACCTACTGCAGTATTTTTATCAGGTAGACTCTTGAGATTAAGAAGCTGGAACATCCCAAATGTGTCCTGTTTGTCTGTCGCTATTTTGTAAAGAGATATCTATTGCTCCAGGCTTCTGCCATTCCAAAATTACATGCAGTCAGTACATGAAGACAGATTTCTGTGCCTCAGAGTGATTTGGCTCTCCAGTCTTAACAACCACCAACTGTCTGAGAGCAACAACAGAAATCACATATACACAACTGGCTCTTTGTTGTCTTGACTCCAGGCTGAAAAAGAGCACATCCAACCCTGAACATTCAAAGATATCTATGGGAAAATAGCATGGAGAAGCAGAGTGAAGAAACAGGAATCCTTTTGCAAGCTAGTGCTCTTCGAATTGCTCAGGAATCAAGAGACGAGATACAACCAGTCATTCCTGCGAATTCACTGTTTAGCTTTGACATACTGGGAATATTATCTACTATATTAATATTAGCTAATATTAACCAATGCACACCTGAAATTCTCTATAGTCAAATGGAGTGGCATTCAACTTCTCATTTATTATATAAGAGGAAAAAAATCAGTTTAACTGTGGTCAAATTATTGGGTCTATTCATGTGACATCATTTCCAGACGTAAGTGTGAGTGGCAAAGTCCCATCCCAGAGCTAAGCAGCCTTTTCCACCATCTCATGGTTCCTGTATGGCACAACTGTTGCTGTTTATCCTGAGAAGAAGCCAGAGGATACATCCCAGGCCTTGACCTTTACAGTTTTAAGTCAAAGTAGTCAACACAGATGCCCAGAGTGTAGAGATAGTAATTGAGTACCTTTTTTGTTATGCATTTGAGTCCCTTTATGCTTAAATACCAAATGCTCTTTTTAAGGTTGTTTTTCTAATTCCTTTTATAGCACATTTGAGATTGTCAGTGCTGTAGTACCAACCTATATGAGCTGGAGATTAAACAAATATTTCACAGAATGCAGTGCAGATGTACTTGGGGACAGACATACGGAGAAAGATGAAAGCTTCTACTTCAATTTCTTGCTCCTACCCAACATGCAGGACTGCCTATAACTGATCTGGTATAGAACCATGCCTTCTTGGATCTTGAAAGAAATTCCTACAGCTGCAAGGCATTCCCAATCACACCCTATTCTTCAAAGATAATCTAGGTATTTATAAAGAGTGAAAAGTGCAAATACCTGATACTATGCCCAGGCTCCTTTTTTTTCTTTTCTTTTTTCTTTTCCTTTCTTAAAAAAAGAAGACTCACCTCAGCTAGCTCTAAGAAGGCAGCTCCATAGCTAGTATTCTAGCTACTGACAAATGATTATGCTGAAAACAATGATGCCCCAGTATGAGTCCTTTTGTGCCCAGTAGGTGAGGGGTAGTGTAAATTTACATCTGCCTCAATTTAAATTAGCAATTAAGAATTAATTAACAAATTAGAAAATGCAGAGTTTACTCTGAAATAGGACTATTATTAAACAAGGCAGACACTGAGTTGTGGATGAACTGAGCAGCTTATTTCTTTTCCTTTGGGATACCAGATAGACTAGGACAGGTTTGTAGAGTTTTGGATTTTGACTTACAAAAATGCCTCAGTATTTTCCCTTTTTCAGCTTTGGTAATGCTACCGTTGATGTTTTGCTCTGCAAATACACATTCTTTCAAAATTTTCCTTCTGCCTTGAAAAATCATAATTGGCCTATGCAACAGGAACATTCAATAATCATTAGTCTTTTTCCTGCTTGAATGCAAATCTGGCAACAAGAAATGCGTGTCCCTCCACGGTCTAGTCTGATAAAAATAACCCTACAATACTAGTACCTGGAGATGTCTCATTTGATCAAAGTAATGCATATACATGATCCTCCATTCACTCATTAAAACAGAAGATATAAAGTCAGATCAGATCCTAGTAAACACTAGAGAATTTGCCCTACCTATTATAAAAAAAACCTTTCTGTCATGAGCAAGGCAATTAGATGAGATAGGGAAAGCCCAAAAGGATGGTCAGCTACTGAATAACAACCCCACAGGGGAGCCAGGGATTTAGCACATTTGATGAGATTTCCACATGTCGGCACAGTTTCTCCCAAGCTACAGCTATATCTTAGGAGAGAGTCAAGATAGGGCTGGCAATGTATTAGTCAGGAAAATGTCTGGTCTAGAGACTGCCATTCAAAGCCAAGCAAGTAACATATGTCCATATTAAAGGAGACAAATAAGCCTAGGAAGTTTTCATCAATGTCAGTCACCTGAACCCCTGGTTCTTCTTATGTGACTTCGAAATATTTAGGATGGTGGCCTAATCTTGGTTTGGTACTGCAACAACAAAAGCTCTGCATGGCTCTGATTTTGCACAGTCAGTAAATTCCCAAAATGGCAACAACAAACTCAGTCCCACTTCATTCCAGATCCCCAAAATCATGTGAGGCTTCTTTGGAAATCATCATTTACGGAGTATGCCTTATGGGAGCAGAACTCCTTTCAAAGTCTCTTTTGTGTTTGAAGGGCAATAACAATCCTCTTGGAGTATGGGCGTTGAAATGTGCAAGAGGGTAAGGAGTCAAAAACATGTAACATTTGAGAGTGTTGTGACCAAATTTAAAAGAAACAAACAGAAAAAAAAGGCCAATCAGGTAGTTTCACAAGAGCCAGTTAAAAATAACAAAACCTGTAATCCTTACAAACAGAGGGCTCACAAAGTAAACAAAGGTATTTAGGTCAGTGTATGTGACCACGACTCCTAGTAGTACTGTTTATTTTCATGCCATGAACTATATGCTTGCTAAACCTTCTCCAGGTTGGTGGGGAGTTTTGGCTGCACTGTTTACCAAGGGTCTGGGTCAGGGTTACACCAATTTCCTCACTCCAGGCTCTCTTCCATATGGCTCCCCCATGAGTCCAACACCCAGGCCCTGCTGAGCACAGCACTGTTGCACCATTTTATCAGCTACTGCCCTCTGAGCACCTGCTGCCAAAATGATGGGAGCTGCCCATGCCTGAGCTTCACGTGAAAGATGACAATGCCAGGGCTGAGTGATGGCAGGCATGACAGGATCCCTTGCACTGTAGCTGCCTCTGTCCCCAACATCGGAACCATGGCTGCTGGGCACAACCTCCTGCAGAACAGGAACAGATGAAAACACCTCATCAAAAATTGCCAGCTAAATTGCAAGCTGAAAGGAAAAGAAACTTATGCAAAATGATAATGTTGAAAGAGCCTCCTTTTTTGGAGATCTTCAAAACCCACCTGAATTTGACATTGCAACATGCTGTAGGTGACCCTGCTTGAGCAGGAGGCTTGGACTAGATGGTCTTGAGAGGTTCCTTCCAACCTCAACTATTCTGTGATTGTGTGAAAGAGAGTGGCAAAAATTTCAAGAGGAGGTGTGGTGACACCTCCTCTTGAAAGCTTAACACATGTCTAGGGTCAAAGAGTTTTGCTGGATTGTAGTTCCTAGATGTGTGTTAGAGGGTCACCTGGGTGTGAGGGTCACTCAGAGTGTGGCTCTAGCTGCAGCTCCAGCAAGCCCATGACTTCCTGTAGCTGAACTGCACAGCTGAAAAAGAAACTCCTGGAAAAATGGTAACAGATTGAAATGCTTTTCAGGTGCTAAGGACCCCAAGTGCCTGCTGCAGAAGAGGCGAAAATCCTTACAGACAAAAATACACAGCAAATAATATAGGTTTAAAACTGAAAGTGCATATATCTTGGGTTGCTAAATTTTATTTTATTTTTTGAAACACGGAAGTAATTCAAAAGGGCAACTATGTCTTTTATATTTGTCTGAATACTACTGAAGTCATGGTGGAAAGGAAGGTTTCTTCTCTTTTATGGTAAAAGAGTAGGAAGGCTGCATTCTTATTGTAAGTGTTAGTAATATCAGCACCCTGCAAGTAACCTCCAGAGTGTAACAAGATCTTCAGTGAGCATTTACTATGCAAAAGTCTGGCTGAATCTCCCGTTTCCTCCAAAACTTTCAGTGGCTATTTTAACATATCTTGTTTTTCTTGCTTTAAACGGAGGCTCACACGAAATGCCAGTTTGTACCTTTCCCAAGCAAAATTTGGATCAGCAAAACCTGGATTATATTTGCAAATGGGCCCTGGATTTACAAAAGGCCAAGAGAGAATGCTGGCTATTGATTTTCATACCTGGGATTTTCAAAATCCTATGACAACTCTAAACCTTATTTATACATAAGTAATTTTTAAAATAGATTTTGGACTAGGCAGTGTGGTCTAAGTTTTAAAGCAAAGGGCTGAGAAACAGGAAACTAGGGAGAACTGGGTTGGATGATAGCCTGGGTAAATGTATGTGGTTTGTTTGCATGATTTTGAGTTAATGACAAGGGAGATTGGATGTCTCAGAAAATTTACAAAAGAGAAATAAAGCTTCATGCTTCCAGTATTAAAAAAAAAAACTTCATATAAAGGCAGATGAACTTGTAGACAATAATGGAAAATATTTAAGTATTTTATCATGTAAAATCAGAATGGAGAAGGCCCTACATAATGCCATGCAGGGGACAATCCCTTACCCTATGAACATTTAGGAAGGCTGATATTTTTCACTTCTTATTACAGAAGTGTTGAGACATTATGAAACTGTGCATAAGAATCAACCTGTGTCCAGGTTGTGCTCTCACTGATGCTAACGAATGATTCAGAAAGATTTAAAAAATTCTTCAATGCATTGTGTAAATGATCAAAATTATTCTTTATCTGATGGTGGGTTTTTTGCAAGGCCACACAGCCATTTAAGCTACTTTATATGAGGCCTGATAGTGCTTGTTACCCTCGCTACAAGTTCAGATACATTTCTTTTAAAAATGCTTGGAGGGTTGTGCAAGAGGTTAATTAAAGACAATGATTTTTTTTAAGAGGCGCTCCAAGGAGTAAATACAATGCTCATAAATAAGTCTGCAGGAACTTGGAACATCCAATTATTTGAGGTGAAGAAAGGGCTAATTTGGTTGATACTTTATTGTTCTGTTGCTGATTCCAACACTGACTGTTTTCTCTGATCTTACTCTGATACTTACCCCTCTCTGAAACTGCAGAATAACATAAACTCCAAGAGGCTGAGGGCAAGAACAAGAAAGGGGAAACTCTGACCTTGTGGTGAATGCTGCAGATAGAGCACATCTGTTTCCTGCTGAGAATGAGGCTACCATTTCTCTGAATATTTGGCCTGTGTTTAAAACTTCCCAGTTAAAAAGAAATATATAAAATTTTCTTGGTTTACACATGCAAAGCATTTAGAGGAAGTAGGGCAGTCTTCAATCACAGTTCTCATCTTCCCTGAGGCTTCATTATCAGGATGCTTTGCTGGGTTTATTAATAACCTCAGGAATTAGAACATCAAGAAGTTACTGCTCTTTGCTTGAAAAGTTTTCCATTTAGTCAATAATCATAATCATTTACATCTCTACATCCCCTCTACCTGAAGACTGCAAAGGTCAATCACACCACTTCCCTATTTGTGAAATATTATTAGATTTACCTATATATCCAGGAACTTTGTTAGCATTACAGACCTGTTAAAATCATTTGCCAAAAAGCTTTAAATTTTTGGTCCCTTATTCTTTGGCCTATATGGAGACAGGCTGGGGTTATATGTTATAGTGATAGTTCAGTCAAACCAGTGCCAGGTACTTGACTTACTTAAGTTTGATTTATTTGTTGGCTCTATTCCAGATACTGTCACACTGTGAATTCAGGCCTTCAAATGAAAAATAAGTTGCTGAAAGGTATAGTCAATCTTTTCTGTAGCCAGCCATAAAAATAAAATAAAATAAAATAAAATAATCAACAGCTATTTAGATAACACTGAATTTCAATAGTTTAATTCCATCATACTAATTATAACTGTGAGTAGTTAATTAATCATTTAAATGTTATTGATTAGGTATTGCTGCTTGGACGTGAGACTTTCTTTTGAGATATCATTACTGTTTTCAGAAGGAAATGTCAGATCAGTTTGTTCCAAAACTTTCATCTTTTACAGAGTATCTATCTTAACTTTCTGCCATGGTTTATTATCTGCAATTTTCTTGATCAAAATTTCAAACTTTATTATACTCTCTCAGCATTTTGTTAGCTTTACCACAGCAAACTCTTTTATGGAAAATGGACAGAAGACAGCTGCTACAACTATGGTTCCAAGATTTTTGTGCGGATAATAGCAGTTTCTACAGGATAGTAACCACTGTATTATTGCGACAGCATTAGGTCTTTGAAACATCAATTGAGTGGTAAGTTGCTTGGTTAAAGGGGAATATATTAGAAGTGTGCAACTCGAAAGGAATTCTACAAAAAATAATATTTCCATCAATCTTCTTTCAGATGAAATCTGCATGCCATGTTGCAAGAAATGCAAGAAAAAAAATGATGAAAACATTAAAATTACAAAATTCAAAAATAATGAAATTGAATATATTAATATTTACTCAGCAAAATGATTAATTTGAGAAAATAAAACAGAGATTTCTAATAACATCTGCATTGCAAATAAGGTAGGAAAATAATTAAGTTAGCACTCTCTCCAAATAATAACTTGAGAAAAAATCTGAGCTTTGGCCATGTTTTAATTTTCAAAAATAGAATAAATATATCATTCCCCTTGACATAGTTGTTCTGTGAGGGATATTTTGTCTTTCTTGCTATATAACGAAAGAGGCTGAACTGAAGAGTTTAGGATGGCAGTTCATGCAGTTAAATAAAATCTAAGATTTTGTTTGATTTCTCTATTTGGAGTTTTTAATAAATACTACCTATCCTTTCTGAAAAGTGTGTAGCATAGCGAAATACAAGGAAAGATATAATGATATATAAAGATATGATAATATATGGATATAAAAGCTGATTTCGTTGCTGGATGCCTACAGAACATCTTGATGACTTGGTATCTATCTGCAGAGATATCATCCAACAATGATGAAAGAATGTAGAGCAGCACATCCTTGTATAAGCGTTCAGGAGTTGTGAGAGATCCTCACAGCTCACTTATCCCTTGGTGTTCAAAGTCTGTTTTTCTTCCAATTTTTCAATCAATCCAATCAGTTGGATGAGAGAAAACATTTTATGTAGGTAGAAAGTCTGTTTTTTTCTCTCATGTCTTTGTGAATGATTATGCTGTAGGTGCTACCAGATCATACACATAACTGAAGCACATAAGATCATGACACTGATACAGAAGAGAGGAAATGAGGCAATTCCCATATTTATGCAGGAAATACTTCCATGTACTGTTCTGGACTGAAAAGACTATCAGTGCTGTAATCCATATCTGCGCATCTTCCACACGTGCTGCAATGAGCACGACTATAAGCACAATCAAAACATGCTCTTTAGAGTATGTAGACCTTGAGTACACTCAGTGTGTTGATGTGTCCCTAGAAAAACATATATGGCTTTCGTAGTGAACAGATTATCTAGAAGACAGCCATGTGGACAGAAGATGAGTGGGAAAGGAAGCATATTGTGCTTGCAAAGACTCATGAGACAGAGATTTTAAAGGGCAGGGTAACTACAGCCACCAAATTAAAGATGCAGGAAGACCACAAAAAAAAGGAGCATTTCTAAACAACTCCAGGGAAACAGCTAGATAATTCCAGTGAGTGTCTGGAAGGCCAAGGCCCTGATTTAACCCATGGAAACAGTGTCTTCTGAAAATAGAGAGGCTTTGGATGGCACATATTGTCCTTCATCATGTCAGGGCTTCTTTTAGAAAACTAGCTTTAAAGTAATCATCTTCCTTACTTGTCCACTCCTTAAGCCTTATATTTAGAGTACTGATAAAGTCTAAGGCAAGTACTGACTATCATAGTTTAAATTATGTGTTTGTCTTCTTCAGCAGAATGTGCATCTGAAAGTTTTTGACAGTTTTCACTGAAATTATTTTTCCTATAGGTCATTTTCCCACTTAATATTCATGTGCAATATATGAGGTGACAAATATCAGTCATGCTTGGTATGGGAATTCTCTTTTGTCTAGGTATGATTTTTTTTTTCATGTGAAAAAAAGTGTGTTTGCATGCCCATTTCTTAATACATTCTGAAATAGCTATAAAAATGATTTTCCACTAAAAAAAATGCAATAGAAAAAAAAAAAAAAACTACTTTGAGATGAGTTCATGCCTGGAATGGTTCAGAAAAAAAATCACAGAAGATTATATTTCAGAAGAGTGATGAATAATGGAAAGTATGAACTGTGGCACTCTATTATATCTGTTTTATTTAGGTTAACCACATTTAATTTTTTTAAGCTCATAATTCCTTAAGAAATGTTAATTACATGATGGACTTGTTTGTAAATTTACATAATGCCCTGAAGGAGCTACCAAATTTGTGTTCTGTAGTGACTCATAAGTATCTCTGGTTCAGGCTGCCAGGACTGAGAAGGCAAGCCGAGTAGTATGATCTTGTATGAGCTGTGATTGAATTTCCAGTAGAGTTATCCTCAGGGCACTCCGGAGCATTTTTTATAAGTTCACTGAGATACAAAAACTAAAAAGCTTCTGATATAAAGCAGTCTTAAAGTTCTGATCTTAGCACTGTTAAAAGTGAAAATTACACAGTCTAAGCATACACACACTTCAACAAGAATATATTATTTTGTATTTAAGCAATAGCTGCTTGCTATATTCAAGTAGTTATTGTAATAAATACATACAAAAGGCTTTTAGAGAGCAAAAGGAGTTAAAATTTTATTAACAATATAGGCACTAGTAGTTAGTTTCACTTTGAAATATAAGTACCACCAAATTTAGTTAATGATTCTGGATCTCCTAATACCAGAAGTAACTTCCATACATACTATATTTTAACAGAGCATACATACATTTTAATATTGTATTCTTAATTGTATGTCAGTGTAAAAATAAGCCTACAGTCAGCTCTCAAGGCCCTATCAAGTGATGGAACGTATTTTTTTAATTTTTCTATTTATTTCCATTGACAAGACAATCAGATTTAAGATATATTAATCCTATTAATTAGGATATACTTAGGATATATTTAATTAAAGTCTTATCAATTGATTAGATATATCATGAGTGACAATGGATGGTAGTAGAGACAATAAAAAAATATTCAGTTCCTATTTATCTATCAAAGATAGTGATTTATCTGCTTCCTGTAAGTGAATATCAGAAGCAATTTAATGGCATTTTAATAGAAGGAAGCTCGATAAAATACTGACAGATGGTATTCTGGGTAATGATCCAGACTGCAGTGATCTCAGTAATGACTTGTCCTATCTATTTACTTGGCCTCAAACAAAGGGAAAAAAAAAACTAAAATAATTCAACTGGCCTAGACTACTCTGGCACTGTAAATGTTTAAATCACTGAGGCAGCCCATTCACTTCTGTAGCAGAAGAAATTTGTTATCATAGTATAAATGCACCAGGAAAATCTTCTTTCCCTGCAGCTTGTTTGGGAATGGAAACTTACCTTCTTCCTATGGTTGGTCCCTTTATTTTTCTGCTGCTGTGCTTCGGTTGAGAATTTAGTTGAAATTCTGCCCCCACAATGAAAAGTGATCTCGTAACATCACTGGATGTTATGAGTGTTGCCTCTTCACAAGCATCTACTTCCACAAATAAGGGTAATAAGAGTAAAGAAGTCTTGTGGAGCCATGAAGTACTGCTGTGTGCCCTTAAAAAAAAAACCTTTCTGTTGTCTCACATTGGCCTGGACTGTAACACAGGTCTTACAACAAATGTTTTCCCTCTTTTCTTTACGACTCACAGAAAAGAAAAGTTCAGATAGCTGTTGTAAACCTCAAAAAGTATCTCCTGACTTTGTTACAGTTAAGAGTTTCTGAAATCTAAAAAATAAAAATGTGTCCTATAAAACTCTATCATCTCAGACAATGGAAGTATCTGAAAGGCAGAATGTGAATTCTGAAGATGGATGAATGGAATGAAAACACTGCCGAAACAGTGCTGGAGAAAACTTATTTCTATACAGTATCAGAAATATATGTCCCAATAATAAATGCAATAATTTGAATTTCAAAACTATCAGTTCATGATCAATGTCATGTAGTATAAATTAAGGGGTCATTGCAATCTGCTTAAGAACTAGTTATGTGATATTGAACCATTTGCCCATAGTATCAGACTATAGAGAAACAATACAATGTGAAGGTATATGTCTGCTAGTGACAGTCAAAAGAAATATCCTTAGAGATTAGTGAGGATGTTCACATGCACTTTCAATTAAAGAAACATGCAGTTCTGGCTCTTTAGGTACTCTTAGACTCTCAGGAAGAACAAGTGGCCAAGCAGACCTGTTTTCCCTTAAGGTTTAGGTGAAAGACTGTGCCCCATAGGATGCAGATTATCCCATCTGTAAGAGAGATCTAGAGAGAGAAATACCTGCAGCTGGTAGAACCTGCTGCTCCTTCCTTTTAGCACCATCAGCTGTAGGGCTTCCTTTACTCCCAAAGTGAGTGCTTTACATTTACAAACCTACTCCACCAATATCTGGTTTGGAAGGATTGGTCTAATTTCCTGTGACTCTTAGGAAACCTCAGAAAGATTTCTCTTGTAAGACATCTGGCCAAGTCTAACTTATGGCCCTCCTCAGTGCTAGCTTCCTCCCAGGTGGAAAACTTCCCTCTGTGCGAGGCATGAAAGGCTGGGGAGCTGGCTCTATGAGTTTTGCTTTTGTTTTTTAACAAATTGCTGACAGAAATAGAAAGAAATTAACTCTGGCAGCCCATGTTGAGGTTGAAATCCATATGTTCTCCCTGCTCCTGGCCTACAGGAAGTTAAAATGCTTGTTCACACCGTTACACTCTGCCCAGAACTGTAGTGTTTTAACACTGTAGGCCATCATGTAGAAAATTATGTGTAGGAAAAAAAAATGCCTACAAATGATCAAGCTATCCCCTGAGGATATAAAGATAATGAGAAAAAAAAAATCCTCACTTTGCTTTATCAAGCCTTACCTTCTGACAATGTGCTTCCTTTTAAAAGTACTCATACTTGAAAATAAGTGCTCGGCTACTCTGTATCATTAAATAATCTCCACAAAATCAAAAGCTGAGATGTGGGAATCATCATTAAGGGAATTATAGCCTGAAAAGAGTCAGAGATAGCAAATGAGGTGCAGGAAGGATGTTGTGGAAAAGCAGCTTGGTTAATGGACATCAAAGGTAGAATCTTATCTCAAGAAGATAGGGCATTAGAAAAAACCCTCCTATCACCTGAAAGCAGACATAATCGATTGCTAAGGCACAGCTGCTTTTTTATGGATAACACATATATATATGTAAATATGTGAAAATACTAAATGATTTATGAAGAGCTTTTTTTTTTCCCACTTGCTACCATTTCTTTAATTTTATACTAGGCAATAACTTAGAAATAACTGAAACACTTGAGATATTCATGTGTTTGATAAAATTGAAGCTGGTGCTTCTCCAATCAAGTGGCATAATGAGGATCACAAATCTTTAAGGATTTGAATAGGATGCTCATTCTAGGCATTTTGAGGATATCTCACTACATATTACACTCAGCAAAGAATACTTAAGCCAGTGAGTTCATTTGTGTGATTGTCAGAAGAAGACAAGCATACTACAGTGAGTCAATTAATGCACTGGACAATGGAAATGATAATCGCTTTTATTAAAATTGATTATTTGTTTGTGATCAAAGCCTTTAATCAGTAGTTAGAAACAAACATCTTTTGTTTCAAGTTGGTATATGGGAAAGGTTTATTATGCCTCAGCATAATAATATTTTCACCTCTTGGTCAAAAAGATGATCTTGTATATCACCCAATCCTCTGAGATACTAGTCTATAAGCAGTCCCATTTTTAAAAAGATATTTGCTTCTGCTGTGGCAGTCTTTTCAGAAAAAAATATTCTTAAAATTACGAGTATAAATTGTTGGCAGGGAGAAACATTTTTGCAATAAATTATTAATGATCCTGTTTTTCTTTTTTTAAAAAAAAAAAGGTATTTCATTATATTTTCCTTCCCATGATTTATACATGTGTGAAATAAACATTCAGCTCCTAAAAGGTGAAAGATGGTTTTCCTCTTCTGGATTATTGAGTATCTCATTGTGTCAACTACTGATACAGTGTTCATTACCAATAATGGCCACATAACAGGAATACTCACACAGCTCTGAAGTCTCTTTTCAGTTCATTTGGTATATTTTTAAAATCTAAACAGGATAATCTAGGGCGTTTATTGTTTGGTTGTTCCAGTGGCCTGCCCAGCATACTGTAATGAGCACTACTATTTAGGATAGTTAGATGTAACTTTATCCAGGATTGACCTTTTGGTTATTTGTTTTGTCCTTTAGTGTGTATATATGCAGTATTCACATGTAGGATCCTTAAGAATTTTCCATAGAAACCTTTAAAAAGACGAAATTTCTAAAACACAACTAGATCACTAGGAGTATTTATTTCTGAAATTGCAGGATATTTTTTAGTTCAAATTTGTTTCCTGCTCCCTGCAACAGCCATTCACTTGTGCTTTGAGTTTATTTTTCTCCTACACATGCAGTCAGTTTTTGCTTTTTGAGAGCTATCCACTAAAATGGAAGCATCATGTGTGCCCAGTCCACGCAGTTTAACAGCACAAGCCATTTGTCTAGGCTTCATGTGTTACATACAGTGTGCTTTCTTCAAGCAAATATTTCTTTGAAACATTATCATTCTACACTGACAAAACTGCTGTCCTAGTAGCTCTCATATTTCTCTAGTGTATCCTTCTTAAACATTGAGCAGTGATTGGATATTAAAAGGTAAGTCCCAGCATTTATGGATGGGTTTATTTGACATCTAGCAGCAGCATACGCTACTCTGCTAAATAATGTTTCAAGTTACTTTGATCTGATGTCAAGATTCCAGTGCATATTAGGCAGAATAAAAAGACACAGAAGAGCTAGAGATTTTCCTTTAGATTTTATTATAATACAAGAAAAATCTAAAAAGCACATGTTTCATGGAGCACCATATTGTAACAAAAGTTTGCTGGCTCTCCTACAAAGTGTATTTTTGACATTTAAACAATGACACATGGAGTCAGTACACACAGCATCTACACCCCAGCACTCTGACTAATGACTACCTAAGAGGCTTTTCAAATACAGAGACAGTAGGTGCACAGAGGAATGCCCATGTGACAACATCTGAACGCCAACTGAGTTAGATACTCTTTTGTTAGCGGTCTTCATAAGCACACAGACATCCATGTATCACCCCAACCCTGCTCTCAAAAGCCTCTAAGCTGGGCCTAGAGCTCACTTAATATTATCCAGCACTCACATGGTGTAGATGTGAACAAAACTGGCCAGTATTCCCTACCTGATACCTCTTATTGCTTTGGTTATAGTACTGAATGAAAGTCTTAAAAACCCTTAAACCTACACTCCACATCACAGAAAAGCCACTTGCACACATACGGAAACCCTTCTTCCCATGCACACTTGAACAACGCATAGCACTGACATCTTTTTGAGAAGCTTTGTGGATTTTCTGACAAGATTACCTTCATAAAAATGATTGCATTTTGTTTTTCAAAATGTTTAGATATTCAACGATATATGTAGGAATAGATATTTATTTTTCTTTCTAAAAGGCAGTGCAAGTTTTCCTGCTGCCTTAAATTTATGTCATTGCCTACACAAGCAAAAGCAAAATGCAAACATTTTCATCTGTGTGAAATGCTTTACATTCATTTTATACAGTGATAAATAACAATATTAAACATGAACAAAATGTAAAATGATAGTCCAGAGTAACTTTTAGCTTGCTGGAAATGAAAGAAACGTATTGGAAGTTTCCCATTCTAATGTAGAGACAGAGCATTGGGGCTTGAACATATATTTAGTAGCTTTCCAGAACACTTTCAGGAACCTATTGTGTGAGCTCAATATGTATGCTGGAATGAAACATCTCAAATAACAAGGTTTAGTGCCCTCAGACAGTGAAAGAAAGAGACATAAGGCAATCCAGCTTCACAAGGGACCACACCAGTTGCGCAATACTATGCTAGCAAGGTAGCAGAATTTTTCTGGACCTGAAGTAACATATTGTTATAATAATTTCAGGTATCTGATATATGTTCACTTCTATCATTAACTGAGAACAATGCATGAAGTATAAAATCTTTTCTACAAAATACATTCTTTTTGTCAACAAAAAATGAAGAGCTTTTCCATCAACCACTTAAAAAAGTTATTTTTTCTTTCTAAGCCCATTTCTGTTGAAAATATTTTCCTCTGCTTGTTGACCACAAATTTGCTGAGGAAAATTTAAGGATTTACAAAATGTATTCCTGCCTTGATAACCACTGAGCCTGAACCATCTTTAAGTTTGGGACAGGGTTAGGTATTCATGTTGCCAAAAAAGAAATGAAGTTATTGTGTATTTTTTCTTGTGGAAAATCCTTGTGGATTTCCGATTTACGGGAGCCAATTTTATAATTCCTTTATACTCTGTAGTGAACAGGCATCTATGAATAACAAGACACTCCACTAAGACAAAATTGTGGAAATCCAAAGGAAGGAGAAAAATGACATTAAAAAAAAATGCAGGTTTAGATATTTAAAAGGGTAGTAAGCAAATTAATTACTAACTCAGAGTCCCTCCTGTGAGCTAATGGTATGTTAAACATTTGGCTAGCATTTCCCCAATAACAGAGTCAAATCTTTCAAATTCCCAGTATGATGGGGAAGAGAGAAAGAAAAGACTTACAAGTTCAAGTTTTACAAAGCAAGTGGAGTTGCCCTGGTGAAGTTTCAGGTGACTAAGGAATAGAATAAATGAGAAAAAGATGACAACTGTGTGACATACACCAAAAAGTATATTTTCACTTGTAATAACATATACAGTTTTACTCAGCTGAGTAAAATGACTGTATAGCAAAAGCAGAAGAGGTTAAGAGACAGAGAATATGGAACTCTGTAAGTATTTGAATTCGAAACCTGACTTAAGAAACAGTCATGAAAAACTATATATATTTCCATATAAATTATAGAATCACTGACATAAGGAGTAAAATAGGGATCATTCCCGTGTCTACTTTCTTAGGATCTAAGGGCAAGTGAATGACACTGAAAAGCATACAATTTAAATCTGACAAAAAGCTGACTTTTGTTTCTTTTTATCTCATCCTTTTTAAAACAGAATATGTATTGCTTTTAGACTTCTGGATCAGCCTGCCACAGGGATGACTAATACATCAACTAGCACAAAAAAATCATAAGGACTGAAGCTAACGAAACTTCCAAAAGATATTATTGCATCTTCTTCTGAAGCATCTGATGTAGTCAGAGGCAGGACAGTGGATTAAATAAACAAAGGCAACCACTTAAGATGGCTGTTACTGTTTCTATGGTATTAGGATAAGAAATTTCAGTTATGTATCCCAATTAGTCATAAAAATATATGTTTAATATAATAATAAAAGATTATCCTTTACATTGAAAATTTAGTTACAGTAATAATAATGAACGGAAAGGTAGCACAATTATTACTAATTGGCCTTAAACATCCACTTACATTTGCCTGCATATATATACGCATATAAATATATACACAAATATTGTGTAGGCATATGCATATATATGTGTATATATCTATGCAGGTGCACATACACACACCTTCTGACAAGCAGGACTCACCAGAAGGTCTGAAGACAAGTTTTTACCACCTTCCCTGATACCCTTTGCAGAACTGTGTAAGCATATAGGTTTAATAATGTATAGAGAAAAATGTGAGAAGTATGAACCTGAATATGTGAGCAATCAGTCATGCTACTGTCAGTATTTCAGAACAATGACCAAACAGAAAGAAATGCTCAACACTGAAGGGACACTGCAAAAACAAAAGTGTTTTATATATGTGTGTGTGTGTATATATATATATATATATATAGTTATTTCTTGTGTTAGTACTAGTATATCATATCTCTGATAACTGTCAGAATCAGAAATTGAGAGAACTAACTTAATTTTTGACACTTACCCTGTTTGTCTGTTTCCTATTATGCCAAAGTTGGGAGAAAAATTGGGTAGTCCATCTCCTCATGTGGATTCTCACTTCCCAGTTCTAAGTCTAGCTCCTCACAAACTTTCATCAATTGACTGAAATATTTTAGTGTTAAACAGATTTAAACTTAATGCCTACTCTAAATTGACAGTATCTCTATAAACACAATTACAATACTTCTCAAACCCATTCTGATGAAAATGTTGCCAACTTTTACATATATTCCCATTAATTCACACTATTTGTCATTGCTGTTACTGAGAAGGCCTCTGAGAACATGTGTGGAACAAACGTACTCCATCACATCCAGTAACAGAATTGCAGCTAGTCAATTCTGAGATTGCAAGCTCTTTTAACTTTCAGGTAAACTAATCTACCTATAAACCAACTACAGGTATCTAAGATAGTAAAAACCAGCATGACCACATTTAACAGGGTAAATGACTGGATAGGTTTCCGTTTCAATGAGGTAAAGTTGTATATAAATTCTCCCATCCCCCAAAATACATCAGTACGGTCATTATCTCAAATAAAAATAAGAGAGTGAAAAATAAGTTACTTCTAAAAAAGCTAAAAATGAAATTACCCTTAAGCCTCTTGCTATTGTTTCTCTAAAGACAGAAAGAGACTGGGGAGGGTGAAGGAAAGGAAAAAGAGAAGAAAAACAGAAAATATTGATAAATTCATGTTGTCAGTTCTGAGAACTGAGGATTGGCATCAGCTAAACTATTGTCTCTTGATGCACATTCTGGATAGTTTCGGTGTGTTGTGACAAATAGTCCATCTTTTGCAATTTTCAAAGCGTATCACTGGGGTCTTTGTCTTTCTCATCCAACTCCATAGATTTTAACATCTTTCTCCACAGGCACATGGAGGCAAACATACAAATAGAATTACATAGTGATTGTGCAGAGAGGCATCCCTAAAGAGTATAAATATCAGCATATGATGTTTCCTCTTGATTTGAGCAGCCTGTTTGCATGAGGGTGTGCTGCAGGTTCCTGTAGTCTCTGAGCAATAAAATCTCTACAGGAAAAAGACAATTGCCAAACTCCATTGCATTTCCATGCAAATTAATTGCAAACCCTCTGGCTCCTCCCAAGTTGCTTGCATTGGCCACAAGAGGGTAAGAAAGTGTCTCTGATGAAATGTATAGCATTACTTTTCTGTGGAATGTGCCTTCCAGGAAGCAATGTGTCTGACTCGCCCTCAGGCCAACGCTTCATGCAATCAGTTCCTTCTAGATACAGAGCTTATCTCACTGTTCCTCCTGCTCAGCAGCAGCACCTTTACACAGCAGCCTCTTCTATTCCGTAAGGAATGCAGGAGTGGGATTTTTATCCATGCAATTAACATTTCTGTGGAGTTAGTTTTTTGTTCTTTTATTTTCCTAGTTTATGTTCATATGACCTTGTTATCGAATGTGTTCTCCTGCAGTCATCCAAAAGGCCTTACTCAAACCAAAGTATGATTTCTTTTTTTTTTCCCTTTTACAACACTTTAAAGGGACACATCTGTTGATATATCTTCTGTAGAGTGAATTT
The DNA here is from genome assembly GCA_032353885.1 of Nothura maculosa. Lineage (NCBI taxonomy): Eukaryota > Metazoa > Chordata > Aves > Tinamiformes > Tinamidae > Nothura > Nothura maculosa. The sequence goes on along the minus strand of JAUBOD010000208.1, from coordinate 471,142 downwards.
CATCTTTTGCTGAAATTTTGTTCCAGCCAAAGCCGAACCTCCTGGAGATTGTAGAAAAAGGGGCCCTTGCCTCCCAGGTAGGCAATTTTTTGTCTCTGCACAATGCACACTCTCTCAAATGAAACCCCATAAGCCACATTGGCGTTGTTGTCCATGCAGTCAGCAACCACTTGGCACTGAGGTGGCAAGGAAAACCGCTTTAGGAGCTGGTGAGCAGCTGCACATCGGTCTTCCTGGTTCCTGTGTTTCTTAACTTCAAAAGAAGAAGGGGAGATTCCAGGGGCAGCCCAGCCATCAGATGGGTGAGCCTCATCAATGTAGACCAACAGAAAGTCAGCTACACCAGAGAACTCCTCCACCAGCTTGCTAAAAGCCGACAGCTGGTTTGTAAATGGTGGTCAGGTAGCCGAACCAAAGTTGACCACCAGTGGCCTCTCTGAGTTGGCAAAATCCAGAAGGTGGCATTTGGTTCCACACTTCCCATCAACATTCTTCCAGCTGTTAGTATTGCCATCACTGCCATTGGCTACGAGGATTACACTGGAGTTTGGAGCTTCTCCTCCCAGTTTGACCTAATAGCAAAAATAAATGAAAACATAAAAAGTTAATATGTGACTTGTTTCTCCAGCATCTGTTTGATTATGCTCTGTAAATAAATGCAGTCACTTGTTCAAATAGTACTGTTTATTCCATACATGGGAAACAGTAAAAGAATCCTGAGTTTATCAAATCATCAAAAGAAGCAGCTTCAAGATATCCCTAGTCCCTGTAGCTGTCTGGAAGCTTCAAGTCCCCTTCTACTCCCAGTTCAGGAAAATATAACGGGTATAGCATGGCATTAAGCTTACTGTTAGAAAACTTGTCCTGAGATGTCCTGTTTGGTCCTGTCCACCACAGATAGGTGAATAGACAGTGTCCTTCCTCTTCCTCTTCTTCTTAGAGGTATCTTCATGCCTCATTGAGATATAATTTTTATTTTTCACTGACCTTCTTCGCTTGCTCCACATCTTTCTTAAAGATCAGTATTCAAAACTAGTTTCTCCTTCTGTAGAGTTTTTATTGATTCTAGGAAGAATCATATAACTAGTTCATGTGTTTCAGAGGCTACACCTGTCAATGCATCCCAGGAGGTGTTTTGATTTTTCCAAAACACCACAAACATTGTTAACTGCTGGTAATTTGGTGGACAGCTATAATGCTGGTACTTTTCTGCCCATCTAATTGTTCCTCATATTGTATTTGTGCATTTCAGTAGTCTAGCCTAAATCTAGTGTTTTTTGGTGCCATTTTACTGCATCTTACCTTTTCATTTTTTTTCAAATTCTTCAAAATCATTCTGAATTGTATTCCTGACTGCCACAATAACCCCTCTGCATACCTCCTCATCTCCCCTTTGAGAAGATTTCAGATTTCATAAATGAATGTTCAATTCAATCCTGGACACCAGGAATGAACATATAGAGAGTATCAGATCTCTGCAGTATCTGGCTCAATGCACTGTTCTATTCTGACAACAAACCACTGAAGGCTGCACTCTCCAAGGGGTTTTCTAACCATTTGCAGTAATTTCATCAATGACTGAGTAACACATTTCCTTTTACTGCAATATTTCTCTATGAGATGAATGAGGGAAAAACAGAAAAACAGGAAAGTTTATATGATGGTCGAAATAGGATGAAGTTAACTCTTTTCAGCTCTACCCTTGGATCTAACCTGAACTCAATACTCAGTTGTGAGAAAGTCATTTTGCTTGTAAGTGCTTTAACTTTCCTGTCCATTTTTGCTTGTAAGTGCTTTAACTTTCCTGTCCATAGACAGAATGTATGCATCTCACCAAAGAGTGTGCCAGAATAAAATGAAGCCTGCAGAGGGCTCCAAGATCCTTGGCTGACATTCACGGTAGAACCACAAACTATTACTACATATGACAATTAGTTTCTAATGAGCCTTGCCACAGTAATTTTTATATATCTACCCTCAACACTAAGCTGTACTACAATAAAACAAATTTGCCTGCCTCTACATCTCTCTATCTTATATATTTGAGAATATGCAGAAATGCTGTTTGAAAGAACACATACAGGACCAAATCAGGAAGTCCATCACATATTATTCATTTCTTTCTTGAGTTACACCCCTACTGATGTCAGTAAAACTGAATGAGATGTCTATAAGAACTGAATGAATAAATGATTTTTGGTGCACTGCTCATTCTACTATACATTCTCAGGTATCATTTATTGACAAGTCAGATAGTGGAAGAATCATAGAATGCATGACATTGGAAGGGACCTTGGGAGATCCATCTTATGAAGAAAGACTAAGTGAGCTGGCCCTATTTAGTCAGGAGAAGAAAAGACTGAGAGGAGATCTGATCAATACGTATAAGTACCTGAGGGGAGAATGTAGGGAGGATGGAGCCAAACTCTTCTTTGTGTTGGATAGTGATAGGACCAGGGGTAATGGGTACAAGTTGAAACACAGGAAGTTCCATCTCCATGTGAAGAATTTCTTTACTGTGAGGGTGACAGAGCCCTGGCACAGGCTGCCCACAGAGGTTGTGGAGTCTCCTTCTCTGGAGCTCTTCCAAATCTACCTGGATGCCGCCCTGTGTCCCGTGCTCTGGGTATCCCTGCTGGAGCAGCAGGGTTGGTCTAGATTCTCTCTAGAGGCCCCTTCCAGTCTTAACCATTCTGTGATTCTGTGAGAGTAGGGGGTCTATGGAGCAGAATCAGCTAGACCAGACTGCCCAGGAGATGCTGAGATGCCTTTTGAATATTTGCAAAAGCAGAGTCTGTACAGGATGGCTTCAGGGCATCTTGTTCTTGTACAGTGGCCAAGATCATTTGGAGATGATATAATCAACCAAGGGCTGCATTCAGTCCATAGACAAGACAGACAACTCAGTGTTTTATTTTAAATTGATGAGTACCAAACAAGGGCACATCACATAGAACTTGCACAAACACTAGATCCCTCTACCTAGAAAGCTTAGTTGTTCTGCTGCTGCCAAACCATTACCTTTTAAAAGGCAGGTTGCCCAAAATATGTCTTTTGGGCAAAACCTGACATGCAAGTATCTGTGCTGCACCCACTTTCTGGATGAATGATTTATTTCAGTACTTAGGAGGGTGTACTCATCCAGTCAAGGAAAAGAAGTAATAACATGTGATTTATCTCATAAATCACAATTAAGCAACCCACTTTGAATTTCTTATATTTGTTGGCAACCTTCACAGGACAAGAAAATTAAAGGTAAAAAGGACAGAAGAAAATAAAACTGAACAATGAAGAGAACTGCTCAGGAGCCAGCAACAGCCAAGCAGCTATTCCCCTGTTATTCTGTTTTTTATTTTAACGGAGTTGTTATGACTGAAAATGCTCTAACAAGCACTACAATCTTTAGTTGAGAAACCACAATCTGCTTATGCAAAAAGAGAGGCTAAATACCGTATGCTCCTCATTACCAAGTATTCATTCAGGTCTACCAAATCCTGCTTTTCCTAGACAAGTTTGCAAACCCTGAAGGAACAGACCAATAAATCAACACCCATTGATGAACATTCACATGGCAAAGCCCTTCAGGTATCATTTAACATTGATACCAAGCATGTCCATGTCTTTTACAGTTCTCCAAAAATGCAAGTTTGTATCTCGTCACTCAGACTAATCCACTCTCCAAAAAAGAAGGGAAAAAAGAGAGAGAGAGAAAATTAGGAAATAAACAAGAAATGTGTCTTATGTCACACCTTGTAGAGGTTTCTTTTTATTTCCCACAGCCACAAAATAAGTCTCATGGCCGCAGGTTACCTATCGTGTTAATTTTTGTTTCTAGGAGTGCTTGTGTCGGTTGTGTTGGTGGAGTTTGTTTTTTTTCCCCCCTTAATGAGACACCCTTGCCAAGTGGGCATTCACAAGGCATTTTCTGCTCTTGCAAAGGAGTAATTAGGTCGGTGCCTTGTTCCATGCCAGTGTCAAGCACTCCAAAATCCAGCCCTGCCCAGTCGTTAATGCTTAAACATAAGCAGCAGCATCTCCGCTAATTGGTCTTGATGAAGCGCTGACGTTCCCAAAGGGACTCTTTATTTCACCCTGCTCTGAACAGATTGACACAGGATGACAATATCATCCTTGCTGATCGTCTGCATTGTGGGCCTTGGCTGTCTTCTTTGTTGTTACTTATTGAAATAAAAAATAGCTCTTGGAAAAGAAAATCAACACAATGAAAAAACAAACAAAAAAACAAGTATTCAGCCAAACCGCTTTTGAAATCTTACACAAAGGCAAGCAAAATATAAATTCTGAGAAACAAACTAGCAGAATTTCCCTCTCACGCGATCCAGCATTTCTATAATCACGTACTTATGTGCATGAATATTCCGGCATGTAATACTGGCCTTCTGGAGCCAAGCTGAGGTGGAAAGCAGGCATCTCCCTGCCTGCACAGCCTGCCCAAAGCAAGCAAGGTTGGCCAGCAGAATATGAGAGCCCGTCTGAATACCCATAGCAAGTCCCAACCCTACACTAAGGCCGTAATTTGCATCATTTGGTGAATTTGATTTGCTTAACAGTCTTATACTGCCTCTCCATCCCAGAGCTTGTATGCAAAGTGAAAGGCAACAAGATTACTGATGCTTTAGTACACAGACTGCAAAATGAAGGAGATTTGGGAGTGGGAAAGAAAGCACCATAGAGGAACTAAGTCTAGGCATAGCATGTATTTGTAACCTTGTTGTACAGTCTCCATGAGGCCTAGGGAAAGACCAATGGACAAAACAGCACCTCCTCATTTACCTTTTCTTTCTTATTGCTTTGCTTTTATCAGCAAAACCCTCCTGGGATGTTGTGGAGTGGAATATGGCTTTCATTCCCTGTATGAAGGATTTTCAAACAGTTTGGCAGACTCATCAGACTATATCAAGTCCCTAAGGAAATTAGGTGTTGCCAGGCAATTAGCAGTCTGTGATATTAGCCATTTAAATATGGACATGCTGTGTTCAGGACTGGAGTCCAGCAATTGTTTATGAATTGAATCCCTCAAGCTTTTTGCTCTTTTTCAAATTCTCTGCTTTGCTTTGATTTGATTCCATTCAGCTAAATATAGCTTCCTAAGAGCATGATATTCCTCAGTGCTTCATCCAAATCATAATCAGATTCTGGCTGCACAAGTATACATATTATTGTTTTTTGTTTTGTTTACATGACCCAGAATTGTGCTGTGGACAGAAAAAGGAGTAGACTGCGTGAATGTGAACTCTTCATTTATCAAAGGGAGGTGTAACTTTGCTGTAAGAAACTTGAGTAGCCAGATTGGAGAGCAGCCTACTAGAGTTCTTTTAGAGATTAGAGCATTTAGGATCAGGTGTGTGAAGTTGATACAGGGAGAACAACTAAAAGGAAACAGTCTGAATAAAAATAACTTGTCCAAAGCTGTCCTCTTTAAAATCTGTTAGTCCCCCAAATCAGCATGCATATCAAAGGGAAAGCATAAAGGAACCTTTTGCCTTGCACTCTTTTATAATAGAAAAAGGAGAATTTTAGTTCCTGTGATCAGGCAGTCTAAAGCAATCTTCCTAATGCTCTTTAAAGAGGGGAGCCAAGGATATCAAGGTCCTGGACCATCTGCTGCCCGTGTGGACACTTCCCAGAGATGACAGAAGCCTTCACCTTTCTTGTTAGTCACTTCTGTCTGGGCGATGGACATCTGTGTGATATTTGAAGCTAATTTAATGATTATTTATTCTTTTTCCTCAGCTGTGGCATTGTATAAATTCACAGGGATGATTTGGTTGGAGAGGGAGAGATGGGGTGAAAGAACAGGGTACAATCCTTTCATTGCCTGATGCAACTTAGCTATACTATCTGTGGCTACCACAGCTTGAATAGGTTTTCATAAGGGTTTCAGAGAGGGAAACAGCCCTCTCAGCCAGTTCAAGGATTTTCAAATAGAAGAATTTATAGAGATGGTGTGGGAGAAGCTAGATCTGCAAAATAAGATGGCCAGAATTAGACCTCATGCAGAGTAGGAATTATTATATTCCTTTTTTGTATCCTTTGTTTGTCTTGAATGTTTAAATTGTAGGCTCCTTGGGACAGACTGTCTGCTTCTCTTGTTTTGGACATCGCCTAGTACAATGGGTCCCTGATCTAGGTTGGTCCCTGGACACTACTATAACAAACATGATTATGTATTAATAATAATGACAAAGTTTTAATAATAATGGCAATGACGAGCACAAATCCTGTTGAATTTATGTTCTAAGCACTGCAGGAAAGGTTTTAATTGTGGTTTTGTTTTGTTTTGTTTTTCACATCTTTCATGATTGTTTTTATTTGAAAATGTCAATGAAAACAATTCTTCTAACTCTAAACTTTGTAAAACCAATGAAATATTTTTAATACCATACAATATCTGGTTCAAAATTATGAAGTTATGCAACACAATCTTTTTAGGACAACGTTTACAACACAAATTTCCTTAGTTACAGTGAAAGGTGGGGAAAGACACTTCCTTACCTTGCCAGGCAAAATAATTACAAGTGATAAGTATAGAAGGGTTGTGCCTTTGTTTCAACTGTTAAAAGACACCTCCCAAAAGCAAAGAGGCACTAGACTGCTAACAAGAGGTAAAAGATCATGTCCTTATATTACTTTTCACACAGTGCTTGTGATAACATTGCATAACATGCACTTACCTTACCAAAAGCTATGGCAGCTCTTCAGCTATACTGCTTTACATAACAGTGTTATTGAGAATAAATGTATGCATTGACAGGCATCAGTAGCCAGAAGTGTCTCTGGCAATTTACTCGTGCCTCCCAAAAATACTTCAGAGAGGTCTCACTGCTCATCTACTGAACCAACGCACTTGCTCCTCTCTCCAGAGATGGCCCTTTGCTATGCAGTGGGATCCTGTGTGTAGCTTTCTCTCAATTCTGTCATGCCAGAGCTTCCTATCAGCCCTTATGAGAGATGGCAAAATGCTGGAGAGCCCTGGTACCAGCCACCTGCCGAGACCCTGGTGTCCCCTGAGCACCGCTAGGTACCTGTGCACGCAAATACCTATGTGCCCATGGCACGATACCTCTCTGGGCTCATCCCTCGGCAGCTCCAGGGAGCAGAGAGCATTAAATAAATCCCTAGCCAAGCTCTTGTCCTATGAAGAACTGTGCTGGGCACCCACTAGGACACAAAACCGGGCAAAAAACTTGCCCCGGCAGTGCACAACTGCTCGGCATCTCCACACTTGCCACTGCTGTGGGAATATCCTCTTGTGGCCATTTAAAAAGTATATTGAGATATTTCTTCTTCTAGAATCCTGGCGAGTAGATTCATCCTAGTACTAAAGCATAGAACTTAAAGCATAGAACTTACTGAATGAAAAAAATAATACAATACTTTTAAAAAGAAGAAAATAAAATCCTAGCTTTTTCTCTGGCTTTCTATTAGCTCTGTGGCATGCTCAATGTATATGTTGTGAGATGAAACAAAATCTTCATTTGCATTGTACAGATGGCTTATATAAAGATGAGGGGTATTTTAATATTCTCCCCAAATCTTTTTTTTCTTTTTTTTTTTTTTAGCTCCCATCTATGGAAACGGGAGCAGACGTATCTATGGCCACATATATTCATATGGGTGCATATATATATAAACCTCTGTATATATGCATACACAGAGGCACAATTACAGTGGACTGACTTCTGAAAAAGCCAATGAGATATGCTTATGTGCATTTATGTACTTATAAATATGTATCTATGTACACATAAATGCACATCTTTATATATACACATACATGTGAATGTACAAACGCATACACGTCATACATACATGACTTGCTCTTCAGAAGACAATCCACTCATCATTTCTGCCAAGAACAAGAGTAAATTAAAAAACAATATCTAAATAATAAAACATCACCATATTAGCACCATTTCAATTATATGGTTATTATAACTTGACTACTGTCTTTGTTATCCCTATTATGATATCTTATCTTAAACATTCCCTTGTCATATCATAAAATGTAGTTCTTTCTTAGGAAAGAATAGGAGGAGGATGCTGCATAAAGAATAAAGGGGTGCAGGGTAGACAATATCAACAATGGATGTGATTGATACCGAACTCACTGAACTTCAGATACTGAACTCAGAGCTCAGTAAGTAAAAAGAAATATATTAATCATTGCTAAGATGTACATAAAGAAAACAAAAAATTATTTTGATTTGACTAAGACAGTAAAGTACAGGAAGTCATATAAAATGTTCCAATAGAGAGAATAGTGAGTATTTGCATATGGCTTATCAGACTGCATTATTCACTCGCTGAGGATGTTAAAATCTTCAGTGGTTGCCTGGTCGTCTTGCCCATGAAATAAGCATCCTAACCAAAATATGCTGTGCAATAATACTTAATAATAGCAAAAAGCAGGACAAAAGCATGTTGAGATTTGTGTAACATACTCCAAACTTTTACTAGAAGATAAAATGTATCACAATAGCTATTTTCAAATATGCTCTTTTTCAGCTCTTCCACAATCATCTTGTACATACTAGTCTTAAAAGAAAATCATTCAATTCTGGAATAATTTGTGTACTTCTACAGCAAAATAAAATTAATTTTGAAATAAATCTATTTTTAATCTAGAAATTAGTACTTATCCAGAGAACTTTTCTGGAATGGCTTCCAGAAATTTTCTACTGTTTATGAACTCTATTTAAAGTAGTCTTATATAAAATACTATGAAATGTATTCAGAAAGAGTTCCATGCAAGTGATACACAACATATAACGACCTAGTGACCATTCTGATCCAGAGCACTCAGCTATCTGAGTGCTACCAAGTCCAGCTTTGGTCTACCTCAGCCATCTGCAATTCAACTGCTAGAGCTGAAAAATGGTGATTATATCATAAATAATCCTGAATGGAATGAACCTAAGCACATGCTTAAGTACTGTGCTAATGCTTGATTTCAACTAGAAAACTGGAGCACTAAGCAATCATGATTGCAACAGAGACTACATTTTGCTGTTTAATATCCTGATTTCATAATGATTTCTTTTCCTACCTATCCTAATTGGTTAAGATCAACATATTACAATTGGATGATCCCATTCAGGACTTAAGAATAGTTATTTTAAGGAAGAAGATGCTTTGTGGGACAATCTTTCATTTAACTACTTTTCAGCATTTATGCTGCAAACCAGGATATATTTGAAAATTTTTCAACCCTAGAAATTCAACCCTAGAAAATTTTTCAACCACAGAAATTTCCATTTTTTTTCAATTCTTTCTCCTCCTTGCAGAAGCAGTAGAACACCCTCCACTATTATGAAAGTAACAACTCTTCTCCATCACTCAATACTGGTCAATTTATTGTCCCCTTTAAGAATTTGATTTCTACTGTTATTCTTTATCTCTGTGACAATCGAAGTTTTCCAAAAACCTAATGGCCTTGCCTCATTATTCTGTGATAAAAAAAGTACTCTTTCCATTAATTGCTGGGATCAATTAGTTCTTCCCTAAGGATACATGGTATGAATGGATTTTTGCCTCTTTCTTGGTACAACATTATAAAATCTGTCTGCTTTGAAGTTTATAGGATTTTTTTTGCTGAGTTCACTGAGGCCAAAAAATGGTTGTAGGGACCTGAAATCCTGACTGGCATAAAAAAAGTCGTTTAAAGGTGATAAGGGAGAGCTTTCTGTTATCTAAGTTCAAGGTATGTTTTGAACTGCCAAACCAAGGGAGCCATCCCTCCTCTAGATTCGAGGACTGGCATCAGCAGTAGCTGATGAAATCCCAAAGCATTCCTTTGGAAAGGCTAGAAAGGGATGTAACATCTTTATTTTAAAGCATTTTTATACTATTTAAACAGAATGAAATTGAAGACCTTTCATCAATATGAGGTTCCTTACAGCTTCACACCTTTCCAGTCCTTGGCCTACATGCAGATCACAGATGTAGGAACTGGATGAAGGACCAAGTTACCCGTCCTGCCTTGCCCTGCTTGCAAAATGGGAACAGTTGTGCTTACTGTCTGGTTCAACAAGGCCATCAAAAATTTTACTTACTTAATGTCCATGAAGAGACTAAAAAAAGAAACTAGAAGGGCTAGTAAAACAGTGAGCTTCAGCATTACTTTATTTGGGTAGCCAGCTGGCTGATTCTTACAGTGCTAATAAGAGGTTGACCTATTTGGCAAGATTTAATATTATTTATTTGTGTCTTACACTGAAAAAATAATGTGCCCGTGACATGGATTTCAGGCTAGGCAGTTTTTATCCCATATCACAAATCCAACAAAACAGCTCTACCCATCTCTAGGTAAGAGTGAATACCAATCCATTGTGGGGGAGCAAAAGGGGATAAAGTGGGGAGAAAGGTGACACAAAAAGAAATCTTTCAGAAGATATTGAGCTGTCATCTGAACAGGCCCCCTACGACCTCATGACATCAGATGGGGCATTTTAAATTAGATGGTCTTAATAAGACAACCCATTCTAACAAACTGGGGACTGTTTTGGAAGCCACAGGGCTCTGAATTAGCTCTTCTACTTACTGACTGGGTGGCCTGTGTGAGAATTTTTCATCTTTTTGGGTCCTCGTTTTCAGTCTATAAAAGGGAACTATAACTACCTCATGAGACCTTGTGTTTGTATAAAACTTAAAGGGGGGGAAAAAAAAGTACATGTCTCATAACTACTATTAGCTTTATTAACTTAAGTCAGCAGGCAGCTGTCCCCAGGCTGGTCAAGATCATTTTTAATCTCTGACACGGCCCACTGTCACTGCTTTCACAAGGGGAAAAAAAGGTTCCCTGTTCCTCTCTGTCCAGTTGTACCTGAATGTTTCCTCCAATGCAAAAATTAGCATATGAGTAAAAGAAAATGCCAGTGTAATGATAAAAGCTCATTTTCATTCTTGAACTAAACTGATTATGTGCTACACAGATAGAGCTCTGCACAGATAGATGTTATCTGGAGATGCAGGCTACATACAGTCTCCAAGGACCTGCATGGCAAGCGACTAAATAACTTCTTTAAAAAAGCACTAGAACATTAATTGTTCCCACACACAGATCTATGAGCAGGAAGAGAGTTATGTGTACTGGTGGGGAAACTGAGGCACAGCCAAGCCACACCGCCACGGCAGCGGGTGGCAGAGCAGGCGGGCACCAGCTTCCCCGTGCCCCGAGCCTCCGTCCCGGCTCTGGCTGCACCCTACTTGGGACGAAACTTTCCAGGGCAGGCTCAGCAGAGCCCTGGACCGAGGGGCGCCTCGGGGGGACCCCGCCGCGCACCCACCTGCTTGTAGGCATCCAGGAGGAAGCTGTTCCAGACGCAGCGCAGCCCCTCCGAGGTGAGCATCCTCCTCCACTCGCCGCGCGCAGCCTTGGAGCGGCTCAGGAACAGCACCATGTGCTTCAGGAGGATCACCGAGTCGTACAGGGCAAGGAAGAGGCAGTTGGAGAAAAAAACCGGCAAGATCTGAAGCGTGATCAGCAAATCCACACTTAGCAGACCCATCTTCCTCGCTGCTTTTCTTCACCCGGATGTCTTCAGCTCCCTCTCTTTTTTTTTTTTTTATTTACCCTGTATCCTCATCTAAAAAAAATAAAGTAGAAAGCATTTCGAAAGCTTCATTACCCCTCTGGCTGTTTCTGCTTTTAAAACGAGCAGAGATAGTTTAATAAAAGCAGCCTCGTTAACTGCATGATACTCATTCAGTTCAGAGCTGCTTTTTATTTCTCAGAAACTAAGATGTTAACAAAATTTCTTCCCTAAACCAGGAGACCTTCTGATTTTGCCGGAGAGAGAGGCAGCTGTGTTTCCAATTCCCTGCAGTTACAGAATTTAAGCTGAGACTGTTAATTGTTAACTTTCCTGCACTATCCCATTGTTCCCCAGCTATTTAAGCACTGCACGGACCTCTCATTTCTGTGCCACTCCAGCTAGCTACCAGGTGCAGCAATACTTTTTTTTTTTTTTTTTGAAAAGGTCGATGCACATAAACTTTCTGTTCCTCCCTCCCTCCCCCTCTCAGTCTGTCTTTCCCTCTCTCTCTCCCCACTCTTTCTATCCCTGCCTTCCTCCTCTCTCCCTCTCTCTTGCTATCTGTCTGTGGTGCAAAGTGCTTTCCCCTCTGGAGTCCTCGCCTGCTTCCCTGAAGCCTTTTATACATTCCCTGGCTAATTGCTGCAATAGAGAAATGAAACCCTAATCTTAGTAAAGATCTTGACGTCAATGTAAAAGAGGGCTTTACTTTGGCCAGGACTGCAGTGAATAGAAAAGTGAAATTCTCAAAACTTTTTTCTTTTTTCTTTTCTTTTTTTTTTTTTTTTTGAGAAGAGAAAAAGAGAGAGAGACAGCAAGGGTGGAACTTTGCTTTGAAAAGGGAAAAAAAACCCACGCTTCTGACGGCTCTAAAGAAATGCTTTCAAATTCTGAAAAAAGTATTTTCATATGACGTGGAAGGTCAGCACTGCAGGCTTCTGTTATGGATTTTTTTTATAGGGCTTTTTTTTTTCCTTTGCCCTTTTGTCTTTTCCAGGAAGGTGTATGAGTTGATGCATCCAAAGAAAGGATACATTTCTTCCTCCCACCTCCATCAAGTACAATATGCATAATGTTTTAAATATCTTTTGTTGTCTTCTTGGTATTTAAAGACATGTAAGTAAACATCCAGCATTGACTTCACCCATCAATATAATTAAAAAAAAAAAACAAAGATGAGAGGAAAAAATGTGTTGAATGAGTTGGGTATTTCTAAGCTAAAGTTCTCTACTTAGAAAGTAATATGCTACATCTTTAAGTGATGCTAATCAACAGAACATCAAGGTCTTAGTATTCCCCTATGACAATAACTATTTACACCCTCAAGTCCAATAAGAATAACTAATCTTTGGTTAAAAGCTTATAAAAAAGGAAGTTTCGCCTTGCAAAACCATGTGTGCTTTTACAACCACAAGCCTCCTCTGCAGCACCAAGATGGAGTAGGCTTGTTCTGTTCATTTGCCCTCCTTTTTGATTCTCTTTCTCTTTGCAATTTTTATTTCTCTTTTCATGTGTTTGTTTTTTCTTTGGGGGGAGGGGAGGAGTTGGGAGAATACAATAGACAAATTTTTGGCTTTTTTTTAGGTTCTAACTTCCCTAATAACTTTTTTTTTCATTACAGATATCAATAATTTTATTTTTGAGTAGATGTCGTTCCAAGGTGCTCATGTAGGCTTCCATGTCCAGATACTTTTAATTCTCAGAGATGGAAGTGTGATGTCTAACCCCTGTCAACTCACTGATGAGCCACATCCTTGATGAGTAGTACAGGCTTCCTTCATTAATACATCTTAGATCTCATCAATCATCTGCTTTCCTTCCACTACTATCAAATGCATAAGGCAAACAGCATCAATCTTCTCTTCTCTGGGGTCTCTTATCTTCAGATGTTGTAATGTCAGCTGGGCTGTCACTCCACAGCTGAGCTGTATGGAATGCATACCTCTAGATTGGCCTCATCATCTCTTGACTTGAAACCACCAAATACAAGTTTGTTTGGGTAGAACAATATTAGCCATTTGTGAAAGTTATCACCTAGAAGGCATCTCTCCAGCAAATGTTTACTCAAATAACTTTCAAAGGTTCCACTCATGTATATTTGTGACCTGCTGTAAATAAGAAAGAACTGAGTTGCTTTTTCAAACTAGAACAATGTTTAATTCAAATTGCTCGTGGTGACTATGTACCATTACCATAGGAAGAATGGCAACCTCGTGCACTTGGCTTTATTACTAACCTGCAAAACCAAGTTATAAATAGCCATTTGTACATCCCCACACATGGATGAGTCAGCATGGTCTTGTCCTGTGAGCACAGCACTGGAACAAGGGTCTCCTGAGCTGAGAAACCAGCTTACTGCCTAACCTCAGGCAAGCATACCTAATCACTTGATTAGGAGCGCTCTGAAGCCTAGATTACTCTCCTATAAAGAGCCATTAGCACATACATCACTGTGTCTGTGAGGACCCTCTTCTTCCTTTCCGACAGATTTGTTTAAAGGCAAGTTTGGGGACTGTTGATTGCTGTGTCAGATGAATCATCGGCCACTGCTACTGAGAACAGCTTGCAAACCGCTCTGAGGACACTCCAGCTCAGCCTCTTCCTGTTCCCCAGAGGTGAAGTCAGGCTAGAAACTATGCTCAGAACAAAGTGTCTTCTGGGTTCCCTTAAAACAACTGCCCTTACCAGAGAGTACTGCAAAGGTGAAGAGGTCATTTGTAAAACAGCTAGAAATCAGAGAGTTTTGGAGCCCTGAAGTTCACCTGAAGTTGAACAGTGAGTCCATAGAGCACTTGTATGAGGTGCTAATTCATATTTATTCTGTTACCTTTCTTGCCCAGGGGGTAGATTGTACATATTGAATTAAATGGAATTACCTCAAACTGCATATTCAAGAGCTTCAGTCCAGAGATACTGATTGATAACTACTTAATCCAATCATGAAGTCAAAAATCTTTGACTAAATAAAAATGAAAAAGACACTTGCCACTACTGTCTTCAGGAGTAGTAAGTCCCTGCAGGGCACAGGTACTGCTTCTAAATTTGATGATCAGCATATAACAGTCCTCAGTGGGGAATGAAAGTGTAATCCTTGCTGCTGCTTATATCACTTCTCGTCTTAGCTGAAGCAATTCATTCATTTGTATCAGAGACAAAAGTACAAGGGAAACTATTTGCACCTGTTGTGAAAGACAGGTAAAAATGGGTATCTACAGCATATTCTCAGTGATGGAGCATACAGTCTCTCACTCCTGCCCTGGAGACCCTTTTGAATCAAGGAAGAAAGGACCAACCCTTCACACCAAGAGCACTCTTGCTCTCCTGAAGGAAAACCAGATGAATTTGATACACAAGAAAGAATTAGGCAGGGTTGAAGATACACAATGAAGAACTGATACACGGTTCAATTAAAACTCATCTCAGTTACCTGCTCTGCCAAATCTTCCTATATAATTTGAGTACAGCCCTAGAATGTACCTCAGTTATGCACTAGCAAAAGAAAATAAAAGTACTCTCATAATCTATGAAGCAGTCAGGTTCAGTAATGGGAAATTAAACATATCATCCATAATTTGTCAAGGTGGAATGAGCAAAGCCAACAACATTAAAGCGTTCACTGTTACTAGACCTTGCATGTGGCTAAAGTCAACAGTATCGGTATAGATGTTCACATTCTGTAATGTTTATAGAAATCAGTGCCATCAAAACCATAGTTTCATGTTTCTTCCCAGTTTCAACCACAGTAGCATGAAGATTAGGACACAGGGCAGCTAGTGAGTTTGTTTATTGCAACTCTCTTGATAACTGTGCCTAGACAGAAGAAATGAGAGCTGGAGTTATTGCTACTCAAGTCACTTTATTTAATCTCATTTTTCACTAGAACCATACTAGCTTTCTGCATCTAAATTGATATATTTTACAGCCTTCAGTGGGTTGTTTAGGTCTTTATTTGGATGTGGCTGAACCACCTCTGTAATCTGCCATGGCAGATCCCACTGTATCTCAGTTCCCACTCAGTCTCACTGTATCTCAGTTCCTAAATATAAGACTAGAGACTCCAGAACAATAAA
>JAUBOD010000208.1:402082-455414 GCA_032353885.1 Nothura maculosa | reverse complement strand
TTCATGTTTCTTCCCAGTTTCAACCACAGTAGCATGAAGATTAGGACACAGGGCAGCTAGTGAGTTTGTTTATTGCAGCTCTCTTGATAACTGTGCCTAGACAGAAGAAATGAGAGCTGGAGTTATTGCTACTCAAGTCACTTTCTTTAATCTCATTTTTCACTAGAACCATACTAGCTTTCTGCATCTAAATTGATATATTTTACAGCCTTCAATGGGTTGTTTAGGTCTTTATTTGGATGTGGCTGAACCACCTCTGTAATCTGCCATGGCAGATCTCACTGTATCTCAGTTCCCACTCAGTCTCACTGTATCTCAGTTCCTAAATATAAGACTAGAGACTCCAGAACAATAAATCTGATTAATACTGTGATTACTCACTCGTGTTTCTTCAGACTAAGCAAGACCATTTTGAAAGAAGTTCCTCTTTGCGGCACATCTGGGAATGACTACCTCACAGAGACAGTCAACCAAGGCTGCTGCTCCGGTTCTCCCCCCAGGAGGTTCGTGGGAGAGAACATCCCAAAGGATTCAGCACAACCTGTGCGCCTGCTTTCTGCTTCTCACTGTTTTCACTGCCAAAAACAAAGAATGAAGCTTTTTGTTTGCAAGCTAGTCAGTGCGTCCATGAGCTTATCCCCGGAGAACTGCGCAGCTGCAGAGTGATAGGGATTGAGATGGGGAGCAGAAAGATTAGCTTAGCCATACCTTTGCCTCCCTGGCCTTAGGCAAAATTTGTTTCTTACAGTCAAACCAGAATTTGTTCCTCTCACAAAACACCATTTTTTTCTCCTTGCCAGAGAAAATCTCCCATTTCCTCACTTGAAATGTTACAGAATATTGACTGATTATCTATTTCCACTTTTTGATTAGGATCAGCAATGTGCTTCCTTAAAGAAATGACTTTTTAATTTAAAAAAAAAAAAGATTTTAGTCAAGTCTCCATGGTACTTGGAGGGATAACCCACTGGATGGATTTATCAGACCCTGCCTTCTCCACTTCAGGCTGCAGCGCCACATCTGAATGGAGTAAACTTCTTTCCACTGGTATCCAGACCCATTCCTCCTGCTTAAAGCTGCCTCTGTTCTCTACAGCAACCCTTTTAGCAGCCTTTCAAAGGTGAGTGCACTAAATATATCCTCACTGCCTAATTTATTTACCTTTTGTATCATCCATGGTTTTGTTTTATTTGGGTTATTCCACCAGTGCCATATTGCTGCAGAATTGAAAGTATATTGCTCTGTGAAATTGGCAGCTGCCAAAGGTGCTGATTTAATAGCCCTGAAGACTTAATTCCTCAGTTATCTGTAGTGGACGAGAATATAGATAGTTAGAATGCAAACTGCCAAAGTTCTTAACAGCTCTCCACCAGTTTCTAGAGAGATCCCTGGAGCAGGAAGAGAAAGCCAGTCTCTGTCCACTCAAGCATGAGGTGGACATCAGAGGTGGTTTTACCCCAAAAGAAACCCCAATTAGGTTGTATTTAAATAAAGGGGAGGAAAGAAAAAAAAAAAAAAAAAGATGGGACACTTCTGGATAGAAAAGCACCGAACATCCTAAGTGATGGCAAGTTATATACAGATGCTCACATAAAACTGGGGCTGCTTTATAGTCAAGCCACAGTGGTTCAGATAGAAACACGTGGGGAGAAGTGGGAATGCTGATGCATCTGCAAAACCTGTTCTGTAGACTTCAAAGCTGTCAGTCTGGCACCTTCTAAGAGCCTGCATTCATCACAGGAGAGCAAAATGAAGTAATTGACTCGTGGGTGTGGGTGTGTAACAGTGACACGTTTCAAGCGAGAAGAATTCCACACATCCCTTGGCTAATGATCCCCCAAATTTCTATGCAAAGCAAAAATAATCTCACTGTTTCTAAATAAACTGCAGTGAGCAAACCTGATGATAAAACACACCTGACTGAGTCAGACTTAATTTTGGAACAAAACAAAACACCCTACACACCCTCAAAAGATAAGGTAGTTTTTCTTCAGAGAAACAGGAAAGCTGATTTATAAATACGAACAAGAAGATTTCTTTGGAAAAAAGTCAGCCCAAATATTTCGAGTATTGCACAAAAAGAGGAAAAAACTTCAGGTGTACTGAACATGAAAACAATGCAACAAAGCTGCTTGTAGATTCTATAAATCACTTCCCAACCTACCAAACTAGTACTCCAAATTCCCAAGTGAAATCAGTATTGAAATTTAAGATGTCCCATTCATATAAATATCCATATGAAGAGCATGTATTTGAGAGTCTTAGATGGCTACATAAGATATGACAATACATTTCTACCTCTCTAGAGCACCAGTGATATTTGAACATACATGAAATTTTAGTAACGTCTCTGTAGGGATTTATAAATAAAGTCTCATTCTGAATGAGCTTAAAGTCCTAGGAAAGCATTAAATAACAACTTCCTCAACTGAAAATGTGGGTTTCCCTCCAGCAAACCACTGACCTCAATATCAACAGCCTTTATTGTAGGTTTTATTAATCTACAATCATATTCACTAATCCCATTATACACTTCATATCTTACAAATCACATCCTTGTGTGGATTTACACACCACTCTATCCAGTTTAAATCCACTCTAACTAGTTATGAGCTGAGAACATGGTGGAACTGTCCCCACTGACAGCCACGACTGTTTTCCCCAAAGGTTCCTTCTCAACAGCAGCTCTGCTAAGTGTTATCCACAGTTAGTCTCAAGACCAGGCATTTTTTGATCTTAGAAACTTAGATTCTTAGAGTTTTGATACCTTGAAGTCATCAGATAATATGGTAGGTTTGTATTCTGCTTATAAATCATGAATTTGCAGCTCAATTATTCATTTTTGAATCCTCAGCAGCAAGGACTATAACTAGGGCTGCTTGAGTAAAGTAGCAAGTAGCTCATGGGCAGTTAACTTTCCTAAGTAAGCACAGAGAACTTGCTGAAGACTGAAGGCCAAGACTGCTTTTTTGATTTCAGCATTTTTAATGTTCATGACACAAACAACAGATCTTTGGATTAAGCTATTTTGTAATGGTTCAAAACTCTCTATAAACAACTTAGCATTTTATGTTTGCTTTCAGGGCATTTAAAATTGCTATTTCTTTAATTAACTCCTTCAGTTTCCCATATTCTTTATTAAAAACTCTTAAATGCACATTGGGCACATTTGCATGATATTACTTAGTCTGTCTTTGCCCCAGGGGTCTAGCTTTTCCTTAAATGGCTCAGAACATTTGCTCCTGCCCTTTCTTACTGTATTTCATTCAGTTTAAAAAAATGCCTAGATTTCTTCCTCAGTCACATTATATAAAATTATTTCTATCTTACTGTGATATAATCTAAATGATAATGCAAGAAGTACTCATTATACTCCCTACAGTGAGATGTTAAGTACGTATTATGATTTTATTTTCCCTCTCTTTTTTACTTTTTTCTTCTGACAGTGTTTTCCAGATCTCTAGTGACAAATAAAATGAAGGAAAATATTTGAGTTCAGTGTTCTTTCCAAAAATAAGCCCCTTACCTACTTCAGAGTGATTCAGTGTGTAGCTATATTCAAACGTGTGTTCTCATTCTAGTGAGCCTCAACCTCTTCATTCTGCCATAGAAATACCTTTTAAATTCATTCTAATCTTATTGCCCTGGTTAATGTCCAATTTCTTGTGGTAAGAACTGTGTAAAATTTATACAATGCAATGACTTCTTCCATCTGTCTCCACTGAAGGTTCCTCCATTAAGGAATGGACTCATGGGATTCATGGCCTTAATTTAATGTTGGTGCAATCCCCCAGAAAACAAATATATACAACTGGCACACTGAAAGAATATAATTAAAAAGGAGGAGGAATTAAGCCTGATAAAGAACCATCACACTGTGTCTTACAGAGAAATTTAAAATAGGTGTGAGACTTAAGAGTTTTGCTTTTCTTCCCCATTGTGTCCATTGTTCAGAGTACACTGTTTACTGTTTAAAGTTACTGAAATCTATGTTGCAGGGTTTGTTATACCACTTTTCTGACCTTAATAGGCAAAAAATTTCCTGGCAGATAGTCACTGTGTAGGAAAGCAAAGTCATTATAGACAATGAAAGCTGCTTGCATAGAGGTTTCATTTGATAGGCTGTATCAATAACTGCAGAGAGTGTGGACCTCAGAATATAATTTTTCATTTTCTTTTAGCAAAAGCTGAACACCACATTCATTTTAAAACTCTGTACCTGTCTCAATTTATGTACTTCTTCAAAAGAAAAGAAACACAGTAATTCAAAAAGATAAATATCATTCCCTTTATATAAGAAACACTAGTGGAAATAAGTAGCTTGCTTAAACATGTAGGGTGAGTTGCTTGTTGACTAGGAAAGGGATGAGTTTTTTGACCCTTAATCTACTGCTCTATTAAAACTCCTTTAAAACCTCTGCCATAGTATCCTTTCTATATATCAATTTTAACCTAGAGAATATCACACACAGGTGTTGTGAAACTTAAGTGAGCTTTTGAAAGTGTTTTTTTACAACTTCAGAGGGAAGATGCTGTATAAGTGTCAGATATTACTTACAGGAGTAATAAGAATAATATAGCAGGAACACAAATTAATACCATTCACCTGTAAAGTTTAATTGCAGGAATATCTTGGGCTAGTTCCTGTGAGCTGTCTCTGCACTAACTACTATTCCCTTATGCCCAAAGTACCAAGCATCTTAAAAAGATTTTATGTGATTTTCTTTATGAAGTCTCATTATAAGTGAATAAAGAGCACTTATTTTTACTGTGCAAAAGTAGGATTAACACTATTAATTTAAGAAACAAAAAGCAGACTATCCAATCTGTTGCAATATAGCTCTTATAAAAACATTAGGAGCCAAAGTGCTCTTCTGCATTATATGCTATGCAAGGTGTAACGATAGAAATGCCTTCTGTTACAATCAGAAGATAACTAGAGTTGAATAAGTATATGTGCAGACCTACATATCATTTACTTCTGAGGTATAAAAATCTCTCTTCACAGTATCATCTGTTGGCACTTTCACTAATTCAAAATACTGGCTTTTAACAAAGTTATATTTGTTACATCAAAACAATGAGAATTTGTGTGTGTATTCAAATAGATTTATTGACATATTTACAGGTATACTTTTCTATTTATTATTATAGCAATTCAAGAGGAACCTTGACAGAGCATGTGTTTTAGGACCTTAGCATAATTCTGATTTCTCAGGAAAGAAAATAAAGTTGTATCTGTTTCCAATGAAATTAGGTCACTTTCATAAAACTCCATCAAAACCTGTTCCAAAATACTGAAACTCACACCTAACTTTACGTAACTATTATTCAAAAGAGATAAGGGACTTAAAACGCATAAATTTGCAAATGCAATTGAAAATATCTATCACAGGTACAGAAACTAACTGTGTTCGGCTAAGCCCAATCTTTCAAACATATATGCACATACATAATGGGAGTGCCCTGGAGGCAGGACCATTTTTGGACTTCCTGCTGTCCTGCATTGCCTAGTGTCACAAACATCGGGATAGTGTGCAGTTGTATTTAAGGGCGTATCAGCTTAAGTGCAAGGTGTGCACCAGTGTTGATGACTGCAAAAAGAACAGAACAATGACAAATCATTTTTATGAGCCCAAGCTTGCGAACATGAGGATCACAAATGACTTTAGCACAATAACTACTGGGCATACATTTGCTAAAGTGCTGCTACAATTGTTTCCCTCCTTGGCTCAGAAAGTAAAATCTCACCAGCACTGCAAGCAGCATCAGTATTAATTTGCCACATTTTTCTAAAAAACGTCAAAGCATTTTGAATGCTTATTTTCCTTAGGAGCTTAACTGCCAAGTCATAGCTAGTTTTATGAGAAATGTAAGAGATAATAATAATAAGTTTAATAATAGCAATTAGCACTTACGCAGTTCTGCATACTTTCAAAGTGCTGTACAAATGCTAAATAATTCAATTTAATTAAAAAGGCCTCAAAAAGATTAAAGGACCCCTGAAATAAATGTGAAGAATTACTCATTACCTCAACTGGAGAAAGATCTGGCCACAGACACCTTTATAGTTGAAAATGATTTGGAAATGAATACTATGACATAAGCTTATGGAAAAAATACTTAACTATGTAAAATAAGCCTTCAGAAATCAGTGAAGCTACCTTCATGAGCAAAATCTGTAAGATCGAAGTCTTTATACAACCCAGGATTTTTCTATTTTTGTTTTCTTTGTTTTCTTTTATTTTTTCCCTCCTCATTTTGTTGTTTCATTTATTCCGGAGATTTCAGCCCTTAAACACACATATCAGGGAAAAAGTCCTAGCAACTTCACTAGGAGCAGTGCTTTAGTCCCTTTTTATTACGTGCTTTCTAAGAAGGTGTTTGTCTTTCCTGAGTTATTCTATTTCAGATGTCAGCTAAGGTGTTCATAGCTATGCAATGAAGAAGCCCTTTTTTTTCCTGCACAGCCACACCTCTCTATTTCTAAGAACCCAGTTACTCTCCGCATGCCTTTTGCCTGCTGTGCTCCTACTTGAAACTTCCTCTTGTTCCTTGGGAGAGTTATTTGCCTGTAAAAGGGGCAGTAGACTCAGCACACTGCCTCAACTGACTTTAAGGGCCTCATTTTTCTTGCTTGCTTTTTACCCTTTGCTCCACTCTGCTAAGGGTGATATTCTGAGAGAATATTTCCCCTCTTCTTTTCCCCTTCTTACAAGGTCTATGTGGACTTGTGGTGCACCACCTTAGCTTGCCTTTCATTTTCAAGCACACTAAGTTTTGATCCATATAGTATTAAATTCTCAGAGACATGTCTCAGAGACATATCAAGTGCAAAATCTCTCTTTTTTTTTAAACCTAATATGCCTAGTACTACACTAAGCCCAGCCAGGCACTGCTACCTTGCTACCTCTTCTGAGAAGCTGGGAAAATTTCCCTCACTTTCAGGTTCCATTGGTCTTTTTATCTATTTTTGGCAATTTGCTCCCTGGGACCTTGCCTTTTCTCTAGCAGGGCATTCCAGAATGGTGTAAGAGCAGTGAAGTCTTGATTTTACCCTCTGCAGAACTTTATGGGGATGAGCAAGGAATTACTTCTTGCATTTAAGCCCTTATGAACTGACCTATGGAAGAGACAGGAAAGTGTACGATGTGTGTATTTTTCTTTGGAGAAGACTTGAGTATAAATTAGTGGTGACAACACGTATAAAGCTAGTGAAATAGTTGCACCACAAATAATCAGAAATTCTGAAATACTTCAGGAAGTTAAGATAGACCAATTCGTAAGTTTTTTTACAAGAAACAGTAGGAATAAGAGAAGAGCAAATCTAGAGATGTTTTTCTGCTTCATGCACCAGATGGCAAACATGAATACCTTATTTCAGTGCATGATTTGGAAGGAACTCACCAACTTCTAAGAAGTCTCCATGCTTCAGCCTACCCTCCTGCAGTGTGGACAGTGAAAACATCAACTTTTAGCAGAGATAAATTGATGCAGATAGATTTGCAGAAATACAGATATTGACAATATTTTTATTATGCAATGAAGAGAAAAATATATCAAATTTGCATAAGATTTTTCAAAGAAGAGAGTCTATATAGTAGACAGCTACATTTTACATATTTAACTAAGCTAAATTAGCACCATCTGCATATTTTCCCTCCTTGACAACCATGAGTGAAAGTCACATGTGTTGCAAGTTTAATATCTGTTTTCTTCTTCAGGGATTGTGTGGTTACAGTTGGTATACGTCTGTGAATCCAAACTGTTACCAACCACCCATATGATTCTGAATGAAACAAAGAGGACCTTGGGTGAATTATTCCATGTAGACAGGATCAGCTCAGTCACCAGGCTTCTAAGTCACATTTTCACTCTGTCTATTCCAGTTCTTCTCTTTAGACCTCAGTTCATGGTCAACAAAATAGAGATGGCAACTCAGTCCCACCTGTCATTGGGAGTCACTGGGATATTTAGTATACTTGTATTTAAGATACAGCAAGTCAAGACAAATTTAGATGGATATATGAGAATTCACAAGTCAAACAGAGCAATCTCTTTAAGATGTATGAAGTTCAGCTATAGTTCACAGCCACAATGACTGTATTTTCCAAAACCTTCTGTGCAAAGTGATTCACTAGGTCTAAGATAACATGAATGCCTACAAAATGTCAATGTGGATGTTATTTATGACAGACAATGATAATGCACCAGTATTTACATAGATTACCAAGGACAGGTGTGCAGCAAAGTTGTTTCCACTAATTTGTATTAATAGGTATATGAGCAAGGACTATAGGGTATTATATCTTATCAATTTAATTATTTAGAGTGAACTGAGCTAAAGAGTAGATTAATAACTAATTAAAAATTAATGAGGGGCCCCATATAGTAAAAATGGGTCTTTACCCTGAAGCAGGTAAGCAGACATGCTCTCTTTGTCTAAAACCTGAGTCTGAGGCCTCTGTAGTAGCCAAGTGAACTCACACAGTGTGCTGAGAAGACAATGCTGTCCAAGCTTTCTTAAAAAGTTTTAGTCACATTTGAAGGTATAAAAATAATGGAAGGTACAAAATTCCAAATTCAGAAAAAGACATAAACTGATAAGCATTTCAGGACCTGGAAGAACACAGTCAGACTAGTAAATTAGGCTTCACATATTTCGTTCTTTTGGCCTACTCGGTTTACCCAGATAAATCTCTCAGAAGATTTAGACTGCAGTAAGTCCAATTCAGACTGTTCTGGGTAACAACACAAAATGAGCCACTTTCCCTTGATGTGGACTTTTTTTCCTGGTATACTTGAAGTGCAATTTTGAGTCACTGTCATATACATGTACTTACAAATAACACAAATTACTGCTTTGGTAACACATGTCCCTTTGTGTTGCAACATTTGAATCATACAAATATGTCAGCATAGGCAAAGACCTGTGCAATTCACTTCTACACAAAAACAGATTTGTTCTCTACAGTAATTTTCAAGGGATTGTCTCAGCTGGTAGAAATTTAAAGATATGTGACTTCTGCCACTTTTTAGGCAAATAATTTTATGAACTATTGATTTCTACAGTTATAAGGCTCTCAAAAAACACATTTTCTCCTCAAGGATCCCTCTGCAGTATTACAAAGGAACGCCAAGCACAGCAGGTAGTTTTCCCTGTGGTGTTTTCACAATTCACTTACTTGTAGGCTACATAGAATCACAGAAGAGTTTAATCTGGAAGGAATCTCTAGAAATAGTTTAGTCCAGGCAACTTGCTCAAAGGTGCATCGGCTGGACCAGGCCACCTAGGATCACATCCAATCAGGTTTTGAATATCTCGAAGGATGGAGAGTCCACAGCTTCCCTGGACATCCTGTTCCAATGCTCTTTTGCCATTACAGTAAATTTGGAATAAGAAGCAAAGAAACAAAAAAATCTTCTCTCCATATCTGCACAGAAAAGGTGGGGGGGGGGCAGTAAGGCAGGGTTGGGAGGAACAACTGTTCTTAACTGGCAATGAAAGGTATATACACTTTGAGAAATGGTGCTCTCTGAGGCTGTGGGTAAGCCTTTAATTTCATATCTGTCATTTAGCCAAAATACAAGAGTTGATAAGCAATAGTTTAAGCGAAAACAAACAAATGCACAGATTTGATTCAAATCTGCATTTTAAGTCTCATTCCCTGAGAACCTTATCCTGCCTGATCCTTATCCTCTACTTTGAGGAATGGTCAAGGAATTTTTATTTATACACCTTCTCCAACAAAAACAACAACAAAAATCACCGGTGATCACATCACAGGTGATTCACTTGATTACAACATCACAACATCACTTATATGTATGTAGCAGTTTTCTGTACCCAGTGCATTGTGGAGGGAGTATAGAATATTAGCAGAATCAATAGTAGTGCTAGGCTGAGGCTTTTATGACCAAATACAACCTGTATTACAAATCCCTGAAAGACATTCTGATGAAGGCTAGCAAAGACTAGCCTTGAGGTTACAAGGAGGCAGTTGTAAAACTACCTGGAGTGATTCAAACCATATGAAGAGCCTATACACACACACATAAAATGTCAGACTTAACTATGAAGACACTTCCACATGCTCTTTGCCTCTCCAAAATCTAAAAGACCAGGTTATTTTCTGAAGTACTTCACATGTCAAGATTCAAAATTTTATCATGAATCACCAGTACTATTTCCTGTAGCACACTGACTTTTTCTTGGAAGGCATTAATCCATATGCTAGCCAGGTTCAACCTTGCCTGGCTTGCAGCATGGAAAGAGGTTATCTAAGATGGCATAATGAAAAACACATTGTAATGATAATGAAATGATGAAATAATGAATTTTTTTAGACCCAACACACACCTGATCCTGCTAAGTTTGAGTTGTGGTAAGAGAAAAGTTTACACAGTATGGAAAGAACAAGTAACAGAAAAGAGTAACAAAGACCTTTACAATCTGTTATCTTGATTTATTGCACATTATAGAAACATACTTCTTGTTTACATAGATTATAACCACGGTACCTGATAGCACTTTGAGAGAGGGGAGATTACAGGGCTGGAGCATGGGCAGGCAAGCACACCCTTAAGGTTACTTTAAACATGAGGCACATTCATAGTTCACTGGGAACACCAGAGAGGGAGCCTATAGCCAGCATCATTCTTACAGAAAAGAAAGATCAAAGAGGAATTAGTTTAGTCTTATTCTGACATTGCAGTATAACACAATACCCTTCCTATCTCCATCAAAATGTCAGGTCTAACTGAGCCTGCTGTAAGATCACACAAGGAGCTCTTGGGTACCCTGTTCTCTCTTCACTTCAATCCATTGTCATTACTTAGCCTTCAACAACAGCAACTGACAGCTGTGGTTTCATATCTTAAGGGGCTTGAATAGCAGCTTCCAAGCTCTTCTGCTAGGAACGCCTGTTTGGCCTCATGTTACACTTGGAATTGTGAATTTTGCTCCAGCAACTGAATTTCCAGTTGGCTCCAGATTTCATGTGTCATTGCCATAGCCCTGGAGTTTGGAACAGGCAAATTCAGAAGTTGTCCTCAAAGTGTTCAAGGTCATAAACTGAGAGGTATCTGATAAACATTAGGCAGAATCCAAAACCATACTGGAAATATGAGCAAAATAAAGACCCTGGAGTGTGTTGATGAAAAGGTGAAGTCATAACAACCCACAAAGATTCCAAATCTTCAGCTGGCTAAAGCCTCTTGTCAGCACCTTGCAGTTCTAAGAGGGAGCAGTTAGAAAAAGTCTTTATGTATTTTTTTCTTCATTTTTGGAGAGGTACATGATGTTCAGAGCTCAAAAATCTGCCATGGCCCTTAAAATAAAATAAAAAAATCTGGCCACATTATAAAACACTAGCACTTCAAAAACAGCCAGGTGTCTTCTTGGCACTGAAGCGTTTTCATGATAAAAATCAAGCTGAAATATTTGGGTGGATTGCTTTTTTTCCATTTTGTTTTGTTTTTAATAAGTGAATGTGACTTCAAGCCAAGATGAAACGGTGAGAAAGAGCTGAAGTACTCAGCTTCATAATGCCTGCAAGCTATGCCAGCTACAATACCTTTCAACACCATTATACGTCCCATTGCAGGGGAGGAGGAAAAAAAAAAAAAAAAAAAAAAAAAAAAAAAAAAGACTCATACACCTAAACCCTTTGGCAAAAGTGACTGAAACACCAAGCATAAAAGTGAATGCTTTTTGCAAGAACAACAGCAAAAAAACCCCACCGTGGTGAAACAACCTACTGCTGACACCGTCTGCTTTGGAGAAGCAGGGCTATAGAAGTCCATAAAAAACATTTAGTGAAATTGCCACCACAGACATTTTCTCTTCTCTGGTATCACACAGAAGAATTTGCTTTACTTTAAATACTCAAGCTTCTTCCAACGGCAGGCAAGACAGAAATCCAATATCAGTCTAAGGGATTTCAAGATCATTCTACAATTTACATAGGGAAAAGCATATAATGATCGTGTTTACATGAGGACTGTTTTCTGGGAATCCAGAACACCACACTTTTGGGAGAGAGAGCCCTGTAGAGAGAGTATTTTGTTTCCACTGACTCAGGATAATTCATGTTGATGATTCACTATAGAGAAATGAAGTGGTTGGAGAAGAGACAACTGGAACACATACTAACTGGTGGTGATGGATACAGTGTGATCTCATTACCACAAGAACTGAAAGTCAAAAGATAAAGTCTAATCCTAGCCTGGACAGGTCTTAGTTTATTTGTTTTATTGGGTTTTGGGTGGCCACTCTATCCTTGTCAGTGGATATCCCATGTTCTCCTGTGTATTTTGTATAATGCTAAAATCTTTTTGATATGAACCAACAACATCATTTAAATGAATATTTATTTCCAGCATAACTGAAGCTATTTTAATTAAATAAGTGCACGTGCAAGTAATTAGTAGCAGGAAGGTTAAGGGAACATTTGCAGTGGTAGACAGAAGAACAAGAAAATACAACAAAGAAATAACTTGCAAGAAACAAGCTCCAGGGCATTGTCCCTTCCCTGCTTCAGTACTTCATCATAATTTTGTGAGATCACGCAAAGGGATAGCAACTCTCAGCCTGACAACACCTATAATATTATACTTTATTTATTTTTAATGTGCCCAAATCTTGACACAGGTGGAAGAGAGGCAGTGTGCATGTTTGTGTTCGCACACATTTTATTTGTAAGATTAATTTCTCCACCGGTCCAGTACTACTGTAAAGCAACCATGAATAAAGTTCCTTCATCCATATGCAATAGCAGCACACACCTGAATTAATAATTTACTGAAACTTAAAGCATTTAACTCAGGGAGGTATGTGACAAGATCACCAACTGAACCTTAACTTCTGGAGGCCCATTCAAGTGCCTTGATGGTGACAAATTCCCAGAGAAAAGAAGATAAATAAGAAAAGAGGATGGTTAAGGTGCAGTATTATGTGGAGCTAAGTCAGAAAGCTGACACGAAGTCTACAGGGCTTAATGAAAAGCAGATAGGAGATCAATAAATTAGAACAAATAAGATTTTTTGAAGAAATAGTTTATCATTTGTTGAGCTAGGGAGAATAATTTCTTACTATAAAGAAGAGACACAATATGGCATAACCATAGCTGTTGTCAATTTTCATAGCTCCATATGACTTCAGGGGAGTTAGGCCAATGCAGCTGAGGCCAACGTTAGCTGAGGATTTATCCTGCAGTGTGATCTTATGTAAAAAGTTAATCAGTATTTCTAGACTAAAGAAGAATTTCATTCTAAATAAGGAGAGGAAAAAAAAAAGAAGAAAGAAAAAAGTACTTAAATATTCACACTTGAAATTTTTATATAAAAAAATCTCTTTTTCCAGTTCCAGCTGAGTGAAAGAATATTATCTGAGCCAAGATTAAAACTATGCCACCTTGGAAATCACATAGATGCTCTATATCATTAGTATCATCCTTAATGTTGGAATAATAACACATCTCTATGACACTGAAGTGCTAGAAATTTGGTTTTGAAACATGCAGTTGCTAAGGAAATTTGGGAATATTAGTACCTAGATAAGCTCTCCAATGGCAGCATTTTACCTTTTAGAGTTTCAAACACAGAAAATAAAACAGTAGTTCATACACCAGAGCACACAGAAACAAACTTGAGACGAACATAATGAAAAACAGTTGCAGCACATGTGCATCTCCTCACACTCCCTAAGATCCTGGTAAGATACTGTACAAATACACATCTCAATTGTCAGCCTTTTGTACATTGAAAGCCTTTAGTAGCATTTGAAGTTGCAACAATACCGTGTGTGTGAGTAAAATACACTGGAGCTCCTTCAAGTCTCACTTATATACCATTATATGGAAAAAAAAATACCTTTGAGGCAAATACTAACATCTGATCACTTTCATACAGCATTGTTTAAAAGGGTTATTGTACTTATCTAAACACTACAGAGTATCATATCTAGCACTGCAGATTACTGTCTACCCAGGGATTCCATTGCAAAAGCACCTGAAATAAAGACAAGATTGACCACTTTTTCACTAAGCATCTACACTGTTCTGTATGTAATTTTACTCCGGTGTATCTATGTCAGAAAAAAAGAAGTTTACATGGTAGCACTGTTTTTCATTTAGTTGAGATAATAATTTAAGTAAAACCACTACCTTTTCCATTAAGAGGAGACTGAAACAGGGAACCTGATGGAAGAAGGAACAGAAAGTCTTTCTCTTCTCCTTCCCACCAGATGAACAGCACCACTGAAAGAAAACCAACCTGCTGCCTAAGAGCAGATTGCATCTACTAAAGCCAAGAGTAATCCCTTATTTTCACTAACCAAACCAGTTTTTATGTTAGAATTTGAAATACCTGGTTAGCATTTATAGCAGTTGCTCCTTAGAAATCCATTCCTACTATCTTTTCCCTGCCAATCACCTTCAATGAATTAATTCACACACCTGCTTCCCTTTCACTAAATGGTCAGACTGAAATAGAAACTTATTCCATTCACTAACAGATTAAAAACATGGTGTAACACCTGTTCGCACAGAAATTTGAGAAATTGTATTTGTTCATCATTAGCATTTAGACAGTAACTGTATAAACAATGGCCAGTTATTTTATATACCAATATCTTGAAATATATATTATATGTCAAGATTAGCACAGAGAAATTGAAGTTCAAAGACTTGATTGCAGAGTAGGAATCTATTAAGATACACACTTCGAACTCCAGCCTTCACATTAGTTTGCCAAAACAAGAGGTGTATATTTTCCCCACCCACATCATTTTCATCTTTCTTTTCATTTTTGGACTTCACTATTAAGAAGAGCATACCTGTAATTCTTTGAGTGAGGAGACCAAAGCTATGTGAATTCATTCTCCTGTAATTTTTATTTTTTAAGTTGAACTATATTATCTAAAGAATCCTCATTTTCCACCAAAAGAAACCATAAGCCTACCGAAAAGGCAAACCACACAACAGTCAAAAATTTTGGAATGCAGTTACTTGTATGCACATACATGGTGTAAGCGTTTGCTTTTAGTGTGTCCGTTGGCTAAAGTTTCTTATGCAGGGAGAAAAAAAGAGAGAGAGATTTGAAAGAGTAAGTTTTGTGCTCTTCTGTGTATTCAGAATACATGTCCTATGTGCTGTAGAAGAAAATTGAAAAGGAGTGGGAGAACTGCAAGTATGTTCTTGCAGTGCAAGTAAAAATAGTTCAAGTAAAGATGACACCATGACAACAAAATAAGACACAAAGAACAGTTACAGTTGTAGCCTTTGAGCTCTGTGGCCCACTTCCTAAATACTATCTACAGCTGTCTCAGTCTATTGGAGAGTTAAACCCAGAAATGCCTTCAAGGCAACGACAAGAATCTTGAATTTTAAGTAGCTGTGAGAAAAGAAGCAAACAAACGATGATATAGTCCAAAAGCAACAGGAAAGAAAGACATGAATAGAAATATTCTGACCCTCATGCAGAGATGACTTTGTGAGTGTGCTGACAGAGAGGAGAAAGATTGCTTTCTAATGTGATGGACCTGATTGACCAGTTTTAATGTTGTAAGCAGATCTTAAAAACCATCTGAGACCAAAATGAATAAGGACATGTTGGACCTTGGGTGCTCAGAAATGATTTTCACCATAAAGACATTAACACTTTGCCAGAGAGGTCATTAGTCAGGAAAGGTTGTCATCTTTGCTCAGGTAAAATGACTTCAGTGGTGTTACTGCAGCTATGTGCACAGCACAGAAGAATGATTTGCAGTGACACGCAGGCAGAACAAGCACGGAGCTGTCAAGGGGCTGATTATAATCCACACTGTGTAGTTCTGTGGTGTAAGCAGTACAGGACAGACCCTTTCAGTCTGTTCTGACTGTACTGTGCTCTGAAAACTCCTGGGGTTCCCTGGCAACACTGTCTACATTTGTTCTCGATATAGCTAGCCGTTATATACGTAGCTCCATGGAATATTCCCAACAGTAATGACTGCTTTCTCAGGAAGGGTTTGTGGAATCACATGTGACTTTGACTTCAGCTGAATTATTCATGTGTCAAAAGTTAAACACATGCAGAATCGTGTTTGCGAGAACTGGGCCCAAGTGAATATCTCTGTACAGAAAAAGGCTCTGTTTGCAGCTCTCCTATTTCTATATTATACGATGCACATTGCACTGCAAGCACCACTTTTCTTTTTCCATTTGACCAAAATCAAGGTTACTATGAAAGGGACCATACCTGTTTGTTGGAGGAAGTTGAATTATTTTACATTTTAGCCATAGGAAACTGGAAAACATTTGCAATTTTTTTTGTCATGATTTTCATAAAAGTTACTAATATCCTTTCACACACAACCCCCCTCTAAAATCTGCTTTTTAAAAGCATGCTTACTCATCCAACAATTGTTGACATTTTCATTCTAAAATTAAAATTTTCAAACAGTAATCAGCCTTTCCTTATAAGAAAAATAATCCTAAAATAGTGAATGCAAATGAGTAGGCCAAATCTGTGCATCTTGAGGTATCTTAATACATTTGCAAAGCCAGGATATACATGCAAAATCCCATTTACCAACCACAGCTGGTCTCATGTGACTTTCTGTCCTCTCATTAACTGAGGAGGGAATTCCATTAGCTGACAATCCATGCACAGGCTGTTTACATACTTTTATATTGCTTTCCCTCCTTTTATGGTACGACTGAGGAGCAACCTTAGAGCTGGAAAACAAAGAATAACACATGAAATATTTTTGCTTGACTGCATCAGCCCTTTCAGCCTAGAACCAACAGTGGACATGGAGAAGGCAGCAGCAGCGCTTAAAAGATGACACTTGCTTGGCAAGAGATAATATTGCCAGATATAAGGACAACACAAAATAAACTCAGGAGACATTCTAGCCTGAAATGTCAATAAATGGCACATCATGTGCCTTTGTGCCTTGCACAGTCATTTAGCACTAGAACGATGTATGTATGATAAATACTGCTCCAGGTTTTGCTGTCATTCCTCTCCATCCACTGCCAGCTCCCAATTTTTCTTACTCAGATCTACTTTATAAAGGTATTCATGACTGGCCCAGCCTGCTTCGACTGCAGCCTTCATCCTCCTGAAGACACCTTGTTCACCACTCTATCTCCTAAGAGGTAATTGTAAGGCTGTGTCTGGGGAGTCACTTTAACTGAATTTACTTCACAGTCTCTTCAAAAAAAATCCTGAAAAATAGCTGACAAAAAGTCCAACTATTTCCTATTCTTGCATTTGCTCAGTCATATCCCTTTCTGCCAAAATCCATGTTATAAGTAGACAAAAGTTTTGCTTATAGTTTTTTTGCCTTTCTCTTGTCTATAGTCAGTTCAGATTCTTAAGAGAGATGATGAGTTCCTTCCACAAATTGTATAAGTCCAGATTTTATTCTTATCAAAGCAAAATCCTGACTATTCGATTTTCAGCATTGGCACTAGCACAAAGAGTAGCTTTCTTTTTTCAGATAGATGACAAGAAATAAAAATAAGAAAAATGCTCTCCATGAATTCCCTTTTCTCACTGCATGCACAGATACACACTTAACCGTCTTTTGTCATGCTTGGTGCAATGTGCAGCACTGAATCTCAGAATTTACGAGTAAATTCTACTGACCTAAAATATCTGAAAAAATCCTGGTTTCTTTTACGTGCATTTATTTTGTGCCAAAGTAGAATTAAAATTCCCAATTCTATAATAAAATAAAAGGAACTTCTGATGTTTGGGTGTAACTGAGACAGAATAGAGAAAAAGATTTTTGTTTTACGGAAATCTCCAGGTTTTAACAGTTGCTTTGATAAATAGGAAATATGGCCTTTCAGGGGAAAAAAATGGAAGAAAAGAGAGAATACAAAAGGTTGCTGTGATGTGTTAGTTCAAGGTTACCTTTCTCATTAGAATTAGGCAGATTGCTCTGAACACAAGGCTATTCTCTGCTCTACAATCTTTCTTTTATCTACATTAGTAACTCCATTCTGGACCTAAAAGATCTTCCTAAAATAAATTTAACTGACAGAAATAAAATTCTGCATAAGGCATTGGTTACAACCAACAATTTTCTTACAAAATTGGTGGCAACCATCTGCATTTGATATGTTTTTAAAGTGATATGTAATTTTTCCAGATAATGTATCAGAGGAAGGACAGTGAAACCAGCAATACTCCTTTTCCAATTTATCCCTGAATATTTTGCGTTAGAAAAATCCCAGGAAACAGGAGATACACAGCTCACATCTCAATCTGTTTGGTGTGCCAATGAGCTATGCTAGGAGACTTGACTTCAATCCAACTTATTTCAGCATGCCATTTCTGTTAATTCTTATCTGTGTTACTATCGACCATGAGACAAAGTTCACCATGGTAGCCTTTTCAGAAACAGTCTTTTAAAACAGCAAAGTACAAGTTATTTTGAGAAGCAGGCAGTGAAAATAAATAAGGTGGTAGATGTAGATGCGTAAGTATTTCAGAAGGTTATCTGAAGGGAAATGCTACAGTCCTAGCTAACCAGACCATGGTGACAATAACATCTCCTTCTCTCTGCAAAACCAACTAATTCTTAAAGTGGTGAAGGACTTCTGAAGCTCTGAACACCTGCAGATGGATAATCTGCTCTGAGTTAACTATGCCAGGCTTTCCCATTGGATAGGAAAAGCTCTGTCAGCGTGGTATGGAGATACACAGATCAACTTCAGCAGCAGTAGCTGTGTGCTACTAGTGCAGGCACAGTGCTAGACACAGAAATATCGGGTAGAAATACAATGCTACCATTTAATATAGGTACTGTTCAATAAAAGTTCTGCTGATGCTCTCCAAGGGGAGAAGAGATTTGTGTGAAAGAAAATTGCTGATTGGCCCAGGAGTTCTCCTCCCAGTCTGATTGTGCAACATTTAGATGTCCTAGAGACCCATGATGTTGCTTCAGAAATCACTGTCACCTGTTCTCATTGATTAATAATGCTTCATCTGGAAAATGTCATTTCAATATGTAAAAAGGTTATGTTCCTCTACTTCTTCACTTCTCTTACATCATACCTTCTGCAAAGTCAGCCATCAAATACTTTCTGCAAAGTCAGCCATCAAATACTTTCATTCATTGTCTCATCTTTTTAAAGGCTATTGCTAGCAGAAGGTTGTCAAAGTCTTCTCATGGCAGTAAACATGCACCATATGTCTTTCCTCTTGAAGGCATCAGAGAGTTCTTGTTTTCTATCCAAGTTACAGACACCAATTCCCATCCATATTTTAGTATGCACCTTTATCTGTGATCTTTGATTTACGATCTTTGCCTACTCTTTGAATCCTTAGATTTCAGAGTAGAGAAAGTGTTTTTATTGGAATCTTGGACAGTTTGAAGCTCACAGTTGACAATTCGAAAACTAGAAATAACTGTATTTTTACTGCATGGTTATGGGAAGAATGCACACAAAAGCTCAGAGTCTATTGCCCTGCATCTTAGCTCATGTCTTTAGCTGCTGTAGGTTTGCAGATGCCAGAAGTCAGTCTCACCCAAGGACTGTCTCGCTCTTTGCTGGTAGAAGAGTTCACACTGACTCTGAGCCAGGACTTCATCCTGGGGCAAGAAGCTTCTTTCTCTGAGTGTTCCAGCACTTCCTCTTCTGTCTGGAACTTCTCAAACATCATGAAGAAGGAATGTATTAGTAGCTGTGAAACCTAAACAAAGGTTTTTGCCTCAAAAAACAACTTGGTGTCAATGCTAGTGATATTTGGCACTTTGCTTAACACCCAACTTACTTGAAAAAGTGGCTACATGATAACTTGACAGCTTGAAACCAATTTTTATTTTAAAGCTATTGGAAAAACAAAAGTCAAAAATATGCCCCAAGTCATATGGGGCATATTTTAAGTCTAAGGGCTTAAAATCAGAAGACAAAGAAAATATCCACAGAATCACAGAATTGATCCCTTCTATTCTTTTTTTTTTTAAATAATGAATTGACTCTTTTTTTTCAGCTGCTCATACTTTTTTAAGGACTGATGCATGCAGACTGGATGTGTGACACTGGCAATGGTATATTCAGTTGACAATTAGTCAAAATTTTAAGGACATTTGACCTGAGGTGTAGTATACTACCATGGCTTGAGTAGACCAACAGTGAAGTTTGGCACTGGAGTAGAAAGCATCCACATAAATGTTGAAGTTCTGACAACAACCAACTATGCTTGCATACATACGCTTCTTTGGATGTATTTATTTTCTATTAGACAACTTCCCACATCCTATGTAATGGGTACTTCATTTGTACTGGAGAAATATTATCCTCTGCTTTAGGAAGTCCTTGAAACATGGAATTTTGTAAGCTGAAAAATACTTCAGTAGTAATATCAAAATATGCTTGCCCTTATTTTGAAAGCCTTTTTGGAAGCACGTCTGGCCATTGTAAGACAGTAGGTATTAAGTTAACCGTCTTTCCATTTTACCAAATATTGCCATTAACAAATCACTAAATAAAATGACACTTTCTGTAGAAGAAAAATCTCTCAGGAATGAAGAGTTTGCAAAAATTAAGTAGGCATATGGTAAGCAGTGAAAATAATCTAGCCCTTTAAAGGCATTTTTTGGATGTTTAATGCAAAGGGATCATTGGTTGTACACATCTATGTCAGTAGAGTGAACTACCAGCAGGACTTGGATTCACAGGCGCCAGATAAACAAGATAACAATATTTAAACTAAAGATATTTCTTTCCTCTCTGTCACTTTTTTTTTTTTAAGCTAAATAATGTTGTCATTATGTATCCATACAGCATGTTATGTAGGAGACTGTACAGTCCCATTTGCATTTTTCTGCTTGAGGAATACAGACCAGAATATTTTGCTCACATTTTGAGAATGGTTGCAGCTGTGTCAGATTTTGATTTTTTGAGAATGTGAAGAGGAAAATAAATGAGGTTATACATTCAGGACACTGTCAGTTATTTCCACTTTCTTGGGATATTTGCAGCTTGTGTCAAAATACAGAGGAATAGCTTTTCTTTTTATATCTTAGGAAATTTCTAATTCACCTACGGAGCTCATCTGTCCAGCTGGGCCAAGTTTGAGTCATTAGTTACCATGGTAGTTTCCATACCTTTTTTTCCTTTTTTTTTTTTCTTTTTTTTAACTCAAGCTATCACATATGTTGGATTCCTGTCTGCTGGTATTTCACAATCTATTTCAGTAACAACATCAAGTTTAGTTCTATAGCTGCATAACTTTTCTTTGAAGAGTATTTGTAAGAATGAACAAAGAACACAGAAAGGCTTTCATTGATGGTACTTGTGGCAAATACAATAGGGTAAAGCAGCAGGGAATGCCTGCTTGTTTTACCCTCCTGTTGCATTTTTCTCTAGCAGTCAGCTCAAGTGAGGTCATGCAATCTGCTGACCAGCTGGCATTCCCACATGAAGTTTCTTTAAAACTATCATTTAGACTCATGCCAGCTGCTGCTGTCATTACTTTTCTACAGTTTTTTTGCAATTCTGTTTTGATTGAAATCCAAAAGCAAGACAGTTAATTCAAAAATACTTGGCGGTGGCATTAGAGAACTCCAAACATCAACGAAAAACTAAAAAGCTTTTAAATATTCATTGCAAGCATTGTCATTCTGTATTTGCTAACCTAAACTGCAGTAAACCAGTGTTAAGATAAGTAATGTCCAAATACTGGAAATATATGAACATTTATTTCATGTTCATATGTAAACAAATATATTGCATCTATACCTTCTCTTCATTTTAAAAAAGATAGGTTAAAGAATAGTCTGCACATTGCAAATGGATCTCTTCTATTTTACATATACATTTTATATTCCACACTCACATTTCCAACTTAATAATATAAAACTGAAAATACATTCAAAAATAGAAAGGGGAGAGAGTTTCCATCCCATCTTCATCAACATTGCTTCACTAATATCCATATGATTAAAAAAATACATATTTTCTTTCATTAGACGTAAAAGTCTCTGAATATTTCCCAGTGTAATTTCATGTTAGTATCAAAGTTAAACATACTATTTTGCATTATAAAAGAGGTATTTTTTTAATGATCATCAATTGTCAAACAGAAACTGTCTAGTTGCTGCTGCTCATGAGAATGATAAAACTACCTCCAAACACCACTGGATATTTATCTGATCAAGTTAAGAGACTAGTACTTTGATTAGGTAGAACTTTCAGGGAAAAGCAACAAAATTATGTTACTTACTAGTGAAATGTATGGTAGCATGGTAGCACAATGCACTTCTAAGAATTACCTTAGTGACTGTTTTCATTACTTATTTGTCAATGATTTCACATTGATATAATCATGCTGCACACTTTTGTGCATTATGCTTTTGTGTTTCATATAGACTTCCATCACATCTGCAATGGAATAACAGAATATTGACTCATTATTTTGTATAGGAATGGATTAGAAGAGAGAGAAAAGCACTATCAAACCAAGATTAAAGTTAGACTTCAGACCTGAACTAAAGTTTGCATTTGTGCTGGAAGCTAAACTCAATTAGAGTGTAAAATCACACTTGACACTTTCAGACACCATCAAAAATATTACAAGCTGTCTTAAAATTTCAACTCACAAATTCCTAGTATTTTTATTTTCCTGATCTATCAAAATTCCATAAAACAACAGCATCATTCTGTAAAACAGATGGATAAATCAACTTATAGTGGTCTGGAAAACTGTATCCCTTCAAGTTTTGATTCAAGAGAAAACAAACATACGAAAGCAGGCTGGGTCTGAGAACCGCAATGAATTCAAGCCTCATTTTCTTGCCCTGGAAAGTCCCTCTTCCAAATTCTACTTGAGCAACGTGCACTTAATAAAACCCCCAAAATGCAGAAACTGAGATTTCAAGGACTTCTGCTCTTACATCCCAGAATAGCCTCTCTGTAATCCAACTTCCAGAAAATGCCATCACTTTTCTACTTCCGGATGAAAACACTGTATTTTCCCCCTTGCCTCCTTCTCACTCTGCAATATTTTAATTCTCTAACTATGTTATTTAACTTGGTAAAGTGTTTGTCTGGGGCAGGACCTGGAATGAAAGACATTATAGAACTTAACATTCTATAGTATTGCCTCATACTTCTGTGAATAGATAATATCATTGACACAAATGGTTGAACAAAAAAAAAGTCATGAGAACTGAAGACGTGTGGGCACTGAAATATTTCAAGAATTGAATAATGCTTTCCTTTCAGTGTTTAGTCTGACAGATGACACTGCATCTTGAACTCTTCAGGACTGAATGATGGAGAAGATGAAAAAGCCATTTGAGAAATGTCTTTGTTATTCCAAATCCCTCATGCTGTACTTCAGGAGTGTGTCCAAGTTGGGCATAATGTTTCTTTCACTGACGGAAATGTATAGTTCACAGAAATTTTACTGGTTAAGCCTCATCCTCTCCAAGTAATGACTGAAAGTTTAAACTGGTGTTTGGGAATAGGTCTTCAGGAAATGTTATTTTGTTGTAACTTCTAACTGTGAATTCCAATGATATATGTAACTGGAGAAGCCTGTGGTTTTTCTCAGGATGAGAAAATCTCTCATGTTTCTGACTTTGCATTAGGCTTAAATTGGTAGCCAAAAATCTTCAGATTTCTAGGAAATATCCAGATTTCTCTTGCTGTGAAAAGCAGGGCCAGAACATGGAGCTCCGACTTGAGAGAAGTGAGCAAGACTCTGCTCATGTTTGTCTCTCAGTGCAGGAGCCCAGGAAATAAGAATATAAACTTTTAATGTATATTTGTTTATGGAAGCCCTTGTCCTCTTAGGACTGCAAGTGTGCAATTCAGCATGCCTGCTCCTGGATGCATACACTACCTGGGCGCTCGGAGGCTGTCCTGGCTGTCCTGGGAAGCCAGCACTGCCATGGGATGAGAGCTGAGGGCCCAAGGGCCAGGTCTTGTCCCCTCTCAGAGTGCCAGCTGAAACAAAATACGGAACGGCAGCTAGCTACTTAAGGTATATAATTATTTTAAAGAACGCATTGCAACAAAAAGCATATGGAGAACAATCATTAGTGGATAAGAACATCCCTGTGCTCCCTTCCTAAAGAGCAATTTTTTAATGTTTTTCAGCATTTTCTTCCTATTTAAAGACAACACATTGCACTACAACAATCACAGGTGGAGTAAAGGTTCAGTTCACTGAACTAGGAAATTAATTTCATCTGTGCAGATGTTTCAAGGTGTGTTTAAAATGCTGTCATGATAAGCAGGATTTTTTTCCTCTTCTCTCTTACTTACAGTCTCATTAATTTTACTTTTCAAAACACTTACACCCTTGGACCTCAAATCTCCTTACTCATAGTAGTGATGTTAAGTCTGTCAGATAAATGTAATTGTTCTGAGTTTGCAAGTGAGGACTGTAAGGACTAGGGAAGTCAATGAGCTTATTTTCAATAGCTTTCTCCTCAGCTCTGAACATTCATTAATGTAGACATAACTACTCAAGGAAGTCAAAACCTACAAAAATGGACCTAGAGTGAAGGATTCATGATTTTTTTTTTCCATGTGTTTTTCCAAAACACAACAAAACTAGTATTAGGTTTCTCACAAGTCAAAACTTTAGAACAATTTGAGCAAAACATTTTCCAGACTGGCATTAAATCATCTTCTTGGAGCTTGTAGCTGCTGAGTGAAATGAATATTCTGAGCACTGTCATCAGCTGGACCAGAATAATCTAAATGTACTGGTTGCTGTGGAGTCTAAGAGCGTAGAGACCTTCAGGGACACACACCATGATATGTAAGCAGGAAGTCATGGGAATCCTACTAGAGTCAGAAGTTCCAAGGTTCTCTGGCTATATTCTGTGTTGCTGATACCTAGGACTTTCAGACCAATTATGTTCAATATTAATGAAAGTTCTCTGTAGCACAAGGCACTTTCAAGAATAAGCAAAGGTAAACATCTGAAAAATTGCCTAAATTTCAATTTCAGATCAAATATGTTTTTTTTTTAAAAGTGCATTTATTATACTATATACAGATCTTCCCCTCCAAGAAAGCTACATAGGCCACAAGTGCTACAAGTTATCTTAAGAATCCACCTGCAGCTTGGTTAAAACCTTAATTTCCTAATACCCTACAAGAGAATATCATTTTATATAAAAGTGGCAGTATTGTGTTTTCAAGAATAAATTTGTCTTGTAAAAGCACCTGTTTTCCCTTTGCACTACCACATGCAACAGCAACTAAGTGAGCCAGGTTATAGAAATTTTCCTTTCCAATAAAATTGAAACTTGACATGGAAAATCACTGCATGAAAAAAATGAGACCTAAGAGCTGAATAGAAAGATTTCAAAGAACCCAGGGAAATTGCCTATTAAAGTAATTAAAAACAAAGTAATAAAGTTTGTTTTGCTATAATCCAAAGTGTAATGATTTCAAATTGCTTAGAACTGCTTGGGTAAAGACTGTTTTTAAACTAGGGTGTCTATAAAATTGTTACTAAATTATTTTAGATGCTGGTATATGCACTTGCTACAGTTGGTTGGTTTCAGGTAGAGCAGATTTGTTTTTCATCTGACCATGCTTCTTGTTTACACCTTAAAACCAATGATAATCTCTGACATATCAAACAGGACCACCCGCTTGTAACAAATACCACATTTTTGTTGCAGACGATTCATTTGTTCTCAGAAGGGACATTCTTTGCATTAAGGGCAAGACAGTTTGCAGGGAGTTATGAAATAGCAAATCTGAAGGTCTTTTTTTCCTATCCTGATTCTGCCTCCCCACGAGGGATGCCTCTATGAGACAGGAGAGACCTTGCCTGCAGTTTGAGTTGCATGCAGAGCTGGGAGGGCTTGTGCAGCCCACGGGGTGCTGCAAGCCCAAGATCTGCAGCAGGCAGGACCCCTTGCCGGAGGGCAGCAGGTTGGGGCAGGCAGCAAGGCCGGAGCCCAGGCCTAGCCTTGGACAGGCTCCCAGGGCTTGCTGACCACGAGCTGCAGACGCTGGAATCTGCGGGCGGCTGGAGCCAGACGCTGCCTGGCAGCGGTACATCTGGCCAGGTTCAGAATCCAGGTCAGGTTCAAATTCTCTGAGAGTTTGTTAAATCTGAGACATTTTGGACAAGACATTCAGGACTCAACAAAAAGGCATTTTTAAATGAAATTCTTTCACTGTGCAATTCACAACAAATACTAACTGTGAGTTAGCTCATTATGTAAACAGCAAAGAGCTGAATTTTGGCTGTCTTCAATACATCTACACTATGGCATTTTCTACCCAGAGTATCAACATTCATCTTGGTACTCATTAAGTTTTTTTTCCCCTCTTGATATTCACCTGAGTATTATCACATTACTGGATTTTTTTTACATTCATAGATATTGTTCCTCACAAAACTCTCTTGACATAAGAAAAGTTTATAGTTAACCCCATTTTGAAACCAAAGGGAAAAAAAAACACTGTCTGTAAGTTATAAAATTGGTACAGAGTGTCTGTGGCTGCCCTGGAACATTAACCTAACTTTCTGGAGGCACCACTCCTATCAGGTAGACTGACCTTAGCATTTTTTCATCTTAATCTCCATCTTTTCTCCCCTCCCTGCAGCAGTGTAGTTTCAATTCCGCATCTCTAACTTTCAGCTGTATGTCTTTAATTATGAGTCACTATCCCAAAAGAAGAGCAAAGTTATTATACTTCTATGTGAATTTGCAGAACGTTTATTTTGATTATGGATACATGAATGAAAATAATGCACCAGCATATAAATAGAAAATAAAAGCTTTATTGTGGCTTCTCTGGAAGTCTGGAATGTCTTTCAGATATTTCAAAAATGAAAATAAAAAAAGCCTTGATTTCAACTGATAATTGTTTGTCCTCTCTAATTTTTAATCCATTGCAGAAAAAGATGATAAAATATGCCTGACACCAGTGTAAATAACCCAAAACTTCTTTTAGTGTAATAACCCAAATCTTCTATGAGTTCCATTTGTATTTTAAAAATATTCCAACAAAATTAATCCAAACATGAGGCATAAAGCTACTAAATTAATCAACACATAAATGAGAATAGCTAAGATTTATCAATGTCAAATGGTGAACTGATTTGAGAATTTACAGGATTCTAAGTGTTACTAATATTTTGCTAGAAATAAAAGAGTATTTTTCACTTTTATTAGCTGAAAGCGGATATTGAAATAGGATCACTTCCTACAGAGGTGACTTTGAGGGTCAAAAATAT
The DNA here is from genome assembly GCA_032353885.1 of Nothura maculosa. Lineage (NCBI taxonomy): Eukaryota > Metazoa > Chordata > Aves > Tinamiformes > Tinamidae > Nothura > Nothura maculosa. The sequence continues at coordinate 428,192 of JAUBOD010000208.1, read as the reverse complement.
GTAAACTTCACTCTCGGAGCTTCTTTTCCCTTGCATTACACAATGCTTTCTAGCGAATAATCAGTCCCCTGCAAGGGACTTTCCAGACCTGCTTTCTGTAATTTTGAGTTTGATTATTCTGTGCCCCAGATACAGCTATCTCCAAAATCTGGAGAAAATTATTCTCATTTTTAGTTTGGGAGCAGCAGTAAAGAGGGCTTCCAAAAAAGAAAAGAAGAAAAAAAAAGCCAAAGTGTTGAAATAACACAAGAGTATCTCTTAGTAAACAGCAGAACGGAGCAGAGGTGGGAGGATGTAGCATGTCCCTGTAAGTACTGACCCTTCCTGGGTTTCAATACAAGTTTGCATCCTTACTGTAGTCACCCAGGGCCCTGTGAGGAGACATGCACATCGCTGCTACATGGGCGGCGTAGGGGATGCTCCCCTTGCCTGCTCCAGGATAGAGCTCACACTCAGGAACAGAACCTTTTGTTCCAGGAGAGGAAGGGCTACAGCAAGCCCTAATCCTCTGTTTGTGGCATCACAACCGTATCCACAGCAACTACATGTGATGTGATATAGAAAGGAATGTGACTTCAAGTGCCAGGAGATGATGAATGACCCAGGAGCAAAAAATCCTGTTGTCATGCAGATACCCCCAGCTATAGTGTAGGTCTATATGAGGCAAATGAGATGGGGAACACCTGTGACATAGGAAAAAGATTGTTCAGGATGTTTCCTTCCTGCCTCAGTATATGCGTTGGCTGCTACAACAAAACACTCTGAGATGCAGCAAACCCAAGATGGGCAACTCCATCAGTAAAAGAGTCTCCAAGATCCCTCTGTCAATCAGTCACTGGCTCTTCACTTAAAAAGTCAAGTGATAAATATGAGTAACAAAATCTGTTTTCTATTTATTTTCACTATGTTTTCAGTGTTCACTTATTATCTGTGTTGAATAAACAACATAGATGAGAAAACTACGGATAAATCCAAAGCCTGGAGAACAGTAAACTGCTTAGAAGTTGGCCTTGAGTCTTTGGCTTTGGGAAAGTTCCCCAACCCACCTCAGATTTGCCTTAAGATTATGACAAAGACCTTTTTGTTGTATGTCTCCACAATACCTAGCACAAAAAGGCCCTGATCCATGAGTGGAGCCTCTAGGCACTGCTGCAGTACAAACAAATAACAATAGCTAGCAGCCAAAGACATTGCTGGGAATTGCTTAGTAGGCAAGCAAGCTTCTTATAGAAGTGTGTGCACTGAGCACTTATTCAGTTCACACAGCCTGAGGCTTCAGCATGTTCTTTGTTGAGAAATGTAACCAATGGAAATATCTCCTTGACCCTGAATCAGGGCCCAGATGACGGCAGATGTTGGAGCTACTTCTCCTTGCATAGTAGAGCACTGAAATGTTGTTCAAGGAAATGAGTTTGGTGTGTGTTTGCCCAAGGAATGCTCCAGTAATGCCACAGTAATTATGTAAATCACCCATGCTTTGAGCAAACATATACTATAAAATCCTTACATGACCTGTCCACCTATTTGTGTGATGCATAGATACATAAATATGAACGAAAAAATTCTGCTGGTTCAGGAGCTAGAGTGGTACACTGAAAACTCATACTTGATTTCTGGCCCTCACATAGATATTTGTCTGCCCTTTGGCAATTCACATATTTCTTTTCTTTCTCTCCTTTCAATAAAATGAAAACAATAGTGCTTTTCTACCTCACCAGTACTATCAGGATTCCCAAGTCCTAGGAAGTATTCGATGCCACAAAGACATGGCCAAAAAGTTTCATTGAATCCTATACACGCTCCTCCCTGAACTTTGAGATGAGAACTGAGTTGAGGTTTTATAGAAAACAACTCTCGGGTTGCATCTTTTGTAGCCTGTTGTTTTTTCTCCTCCTTAGTACAAATGGGACTGTTTAAAAGTTTTACATGATTTCATTAATTCCCCAGCTCCACAGATTTTTGCCACTCTTCACTAGATAGAAAACACTGTCAGTTTTAATGAGTACGGATTGTGTGAAAAGTGAGTAATAATCTCGGCTTTTGAAAAATACAGCTGCCTGTCTAGGCACACACCCACAGGGAGAAAATCCAGCTAACTCTTTCCAGATCCTTATATGCATCACACACTAAACATAAGACAAGATTTCTGTTAAACTGTACCAGCAGAGCCCCTTTCTGGAATGCCTTCAGTAACAGTTTTAAGTACAGACAGGTTTACACTCTGGTTCTTGCATGTCAGGTATGCTAATATTCTTCATTTGAAGAAAACTCTATGTTACACTAGCTTTTACATTATGACTCTTATTTTGTTCCCATCCAGGACCCCAGGACAAAGTCTGCAGACAAAGTCAATATATTTTATCATGCCAACTAGTAGGCAAGCTTTCAAGCACACAAGTCAATCTCCAGACCCCGTTTTCACTGTCACCTTCTTGCACTGTGAACTTTATCTGACAGTCATTTTGCACAGGTGTAAAAAGTCATTCAGCAAAGTCATTCCATGTTGTTATGGCTGCCATCCATTGGACCAACAAGATGAAAAGGCTGCAAAAATTCCCTTTCCATACTGCTCCTTATTTCAGAACTGGTAAAACACACAGAGGCAAGGTGGCCAGCCTGTCTAAAGCTGCACACACTCAGCTGTAGACTGAAGGTAGCAGAACCCTTGCTCTAAAGCACTGCTTACCACTGCCTTGAACAAAGAGTTCTTCCTGAGAAAAGCTATGAGCCTTGCTCATCCTGTTTACTCATACACCAAGAATTTCTTTAAGGCGTATGGATATGCACAAAATGTTTTCTTCCTATCTTACCAAGAAAGACACCAGAGCTTCAATTCTGTTTCCAACTGTTAGCTGTTTTCCCACCCATCCAGCTGTTGTTCTTGTCTCCCACTTAGTGCTTTCATAACACAGAGCAGTGGTATCCGACTTGACTGATTTCCTGCTGATATCTTGCCTCTCTCTACTGCTATCTCTGTGTTCCAGGTCCCGTGGCAAACAGTTCAGGTATTCACTGAAAATTCTGTTGGGACAAGGGGTGTTCAGAGAACCAGGTTATCAGCAGGGTCAGACACAACTGCAATAGTGCTTGCAAGACTTGGGAGGGACTGTTCAGCACTGCAATACTTCTCTGCTTACGTATGGGGGGCTGCCCCATTGTGCAGCAGAGATCTTTAGCACTTCTGCCTCCTAGTAGTGTATTCATCTCTCTTGTCAGGGCCAGGAGATAAAAATGTATGCAAAAAAAAGCAGAGATTTAAATTTTATCTTCAGTATGGAAGTGAAAGAGGTCTCTGTCGTCCACTTAGGGGTAGATCTACTCCATGGTTAGCAACATGTATACAATGCAGACATTGGAAAGATGTTTTAGGCCATAAGAGTACCTTTAACAATTTAGAAGATACAGTACCATTAATGATTTTTTCAAAGTCAGACCCGATTACAACTGTTTACAGAGTCCTTTCTCTCTCTCTTAGAGTCTTTGGCTTAATTCCCATCGTTTCCGGGACTGGACCCAATTATGCCACTGACCGCAGCATTTTAACTGCTAAATGCAATTCCATGGCAAGGACAGGGAACTCCCAGAAACAAGAAAAGGCTTGATTTGCTCCATGCTGTACCTGGAAACAGCCCCCAGAGCAGCATGTTATGCCAAATAACTGTGCTTCAGAGTAGCCAGTTAATTTGTGCAATTCTAGATTAAAACAAAGACTATTCCTTTCTTTTTCAAAAGCATTTTTTCCAGGTAAAAAATGTTGGCAGAACTTTTTGGCTGAAAAGTTAGAGCTCTGTAATCTTTGCTCTAATATTTCCATTAACACAATGCTAGAGACATTTTACAGGCGGGGGAGGGAAAATTGGTGGTAAGGGTGAAAGAGGATAGTAGGTTAGAAGTGCTCCTTCTGCATATCAGCCAAACCTTCAATTCTTAGAAAAATCCTATGTTATTCCAGGTCGAAACCTGTCTTAGCAAGTATGCTTACTCACAGTGGCAAACAAAGGTGCTTCAAATACACTGCAAGAAGATTTACTGACTTGCTTCATACCATGAATTCAGTTTATATCAACACTTGAAGTGCTATATTATTCACCTTTTTCTTTGGATGATCTCCTTTGCTACTCCAGATTTTTACAAGTTCTTCTGTCATCTACAGAGGACCATAATTTGTTCACAAATGAGGAAAAGAATACAAGATTGCACTGAAACCCTCCCTTAAAAATTCACTTCAGAGGCATGAGTGAGTATTATACAGCTCAGTAAGTGCAGAGCAAACACAGCAGCATGTGATCACAGCAGAAGGAATGCTCTGAGGAACAGAGCATTTCAGGGGGGCTTAGTCAGAACAAAGCAAGGTGAGATTTGTATGAAACATCATTTGTAGTAAACCCTTTGGCAAATTCTGAAATTTGAAGGACTAGCAGTGGTTAAGACCATCCACAAGCTGATAGGAAGGTAAGTCTAGATTTTGTGCAATGTGTGAGAGTAACAGAGGCATCAAAAACATAGGGAAATGTTTGATTCCCTGTTCCCAAAGACTATGGGAATGTTTGTTAGTTTCCAAGCCTTAGGTTTGCAAGTCTCAAGTTACAGAAATGTCATCACATTAAATAAGCTTCATCTTACGGAGAAAAATGGGCATACGTAGAATATCATCACTGTGATTTACCATGGCACAGCACTTTTGGAAAGCAGCAATACAGTCAGGGCTTCATGGATAACCTGGCTTTTGTCTTTTTCACTTTCTTTTCCACTGCTGCTTTCAGTTCCTAAAAAAAACCCTTTATGTGCCCAGCACTCATGTCCTCTTGTCTTTATCCTCTAATACTTACAAAACAATAAAGTGGACAATTCTAGGTCTGACCATTGTAAAAGGATACAGTCAGCCCAACCCAGGATTCTGAGCTGAATTTCTTGGAAGACTAAGACTTGCAGATCTAATTCTTAAACAATTAATCGGCATTTTTTCAGAGATGAGGAAATCCTCTGAAGGACTTTAATCCACCTGAAAACTTAAGTAGGTGCCCTACTTTAAACTATGAGTCTCCTTTGTTGAGTACAGTAAGGGAATATAGCCAGGAGTATATTCTTTAAGGCCTCAGAGGAGTACCAAAAGACCAGGCAGGAATAAGACACAAGATTCTGACTCTTAATTGCTTGTTACTATCACCTTTAGTTCAAATTACTTCTCCATTAAAAAGCACTAAAAGATAATGTATATGTATGAATTTTCTCTTGGCTAGCGGAGGTAGACTGACCAGACCTCAAAGAAATCACCGAAGAACAAAGCCCATCGTTCTTTAATGAATTCTCATCCTTTCCCAAAGAGAAACTGTAATTTGTATAGAAAATTAAGATTTTTTTTTCTCTCTAATATTCGTGGAGAATTCCAGTAGGCAAAAAATCATTACCATTGTTGTCACCAGCAGGGACAACTGCACATCAGCAGTAAGAATATAACGAGCAAAGAGAAGATGCATCTTTCTAACTCAGGACTTCATCAGTTAGCTTATACACTGAGATTAGCAATGCCCATCCTGAATATTCCTTCTTTTCTTTCAGCCAGTATCATATAATTGTAAATATTTGTATTTCTATATCTGTATTTAACAGTTGCCAGTTAGGAGAGAAAGGAAAAACTCAAGGTGCAGGGGATGAGGTTCAGGCAGGCCGACTTACTATTTAGTCTTCACTAAGTATTAAAGTAGCAAAAATTAATATGACCCTAATTGATGCATCTCATTTAGGTGCCTAAAATCATGCAGGGTAAGCCCAAGCCTATACGCAGTGCCCATTGTATCATTTGTTTGGTAGGTCTATGGTGCGATTTGACTTTGCTCCTGGTGCAGAGCTCATTCTCCTGCCTGCTACAGTCCAGCCACAAGTCTGAAGAGTGTATGTTGCAGAGGAACATAGCACAGAGCATTCATATCTATGCTTCAGGTGGTTATATTTCGTTCTATTTGCATTTCTGCTTTTCAGAAGCTTTCATGGATCCCTTAGGGAGCAATTTACAGGGCTAATAAAAAGCAAGCTGTAGCCTCTTGATGCCATTTCAGGTCACAGATATGGCAATTCATTTAAAAGACCAACTCTCAGATTATTTCACCTCCATAAATGAATCCCTGAGGCAACAGAAGACCTCAAAAAACAAATACTGATTTGAAATGAGACAATGGGTCACTTCAGGTTTAGGTGAATATTAAGATATTCTATTTATTCTCCAAACCCTAATGCATTTTGTGGAACTTGTTTTTCATGTATGCTGTAGAATTTGTATTGTGTACGTTGAGAGATTTTTTTCCTTCCTGGTAATGGGGAATCTGTGTTATTTGCACATTGCAAAACTTGTTCCACAGGTATGTTGTGAAATTTTATTGGGCGTTTTACAGTTTGTGATTCATGTCATGTAAATGTTGTTCAGCTCAACTTTGTGTTTTACTGATTTACAAGTACTCAGTGAATGTGATTTGTTGTTTCATTTTCCTAGGATGCAAGGATAATATTATTACCATTAAAAAAAACTTAACAAAAACTTATATTTTCCACTGAGCCTGCAAGAGATTTCAATGCATAAACTGCATCTCAGGGTATTCCTTAGTATATTATATACCCAAAGCTGGCTGCCTCAATTAGGTGTTTATGCAATGGAAGTTACTAGAGAGTTCCCACTTGCTATTATCAGAAATTTGTATTTATTTTGATAATATAAATGAAGCCGCCCTAGTAATTATCTGATTACCATGTGTTTTGAAGGTGCAATAGCCACTGCTCACAAGTTTGCAACAATAAACTGAGATCCATATAGCTCAAGAATATGCATGATTCAAGATACTCCTCTAATTCAGCAAGCGTTATCAAAGATACTCAGTGAAAGTATTTGTTCCTCTGCATGAACTTACAGGCCTATATTCATTTTACACAGTAGATCATGCCAGTGAGTTCCAATCATCCTCTGCCTCCTTTCTATTTGTAAGTGACAAATTGGTCATTATTCACTAGCTTAAGAAACTGTGCATCACTCTGTGTTTGAAGGTGAAGAAACAGAGTATTTCTAAATAGAGAAGGAGTAGCAAAACCAGCAAGAGGAATTTGCTATGCAAATAAAAAGAAGCTATCTTTCTAAATCATTTTCCTTTGATGGTCTATATCCCTGTGCACAGAAAAGAATGAGATTGGATGATGTATTGTATACCACTTATGCTTCTCTTTTCTCCAGTCTTAAGAAAGCCTAACTAATTAGTTTTATTCTTAAATTGCCATCTTTTTGCTATCTTCTTCTGAATGATTTTTTTCTTCTCTTCACTATTCTTTTTAACCCACTATGCCTTTATTGGAGCCATTTAACCATGCTGTTTTAAACCATAACCCATTATTTTTAGTATTTGGAGCACTTTCCAAGTGCAAACTTTTGCTACTATTTCTCATGTCCATAATTGATTATACATTGCTTGTTTCCATTTGGAGCCAAACAGGAGTACCAAAACACCACAGGAAATGCTTTCCTTGTGATATATTTGGGCATATACCTAGTTTTAGGAAGAACTGAATTGCTCGGAAAAGCACCCAAGCTATTGTGTTCAGCTTTACTGAAAACAAATGTGAATTTTCTTGGCATTTGCTTACTGCTGCTGTTAAAAAAAGATGATTTCCATGTGAAAAAAAAAGAGAAGGTAATGTCTAAACCAACTTCTCTTCCAAAAATCGAAATGTTCTTTATCTCATACATGTCTGTTCTCCTATAAAAAAATCTCACTGAGCAAATCTGAGTGCAAGTCTAGCACTTAGAAGAAAACCTCTCTTTTGTGCCACCCTGATATCACCTCCCTAGCATTTGCACCATGGTAGGGTTGCTCTTTGCCTAGCACTTAGAGAATCACTAAGATCTGGGCCACAATTAACAGGAGAGAGATCCTGCACTTACCCGCAGAAGTGAAGGAAGATCAACTATTACTTGAAATTATTGATTTGGAGATGCAGGCCTTTCCCTTCCATGACTTCAGAAAGCTAACTGGCTGGAAGATTTTCTCTCCTTTTCACATCAGCACTGAGGTTTCTGTTCCTGGGGAAGCAGCAGCTGCCAGGCTCTCCGTGAGGAATCTCGCGCTGCCCTGGGCTATGCCAGGTCACAGCAGGCAGGAAGCCATACGGGGCTGTCTGAACCACGACTGCTTCAGGTCACTAGCTATTTGACTTGCACATACCTGAAGTAATGTGCACAGCATTATAATCACTGCTCTGCAGTCAGACTTGAGCATGTTTTTCTTTCCTCATGCTCACATTCCCATGGGGACCTAATTTGTCAACCTTTTCCTCAATGTGTACATTGCATCTGCTGCCAGTACTTGTGAGATGATGAGCAAGTTACTGGCAGAAAATCCTATTTATACCACATATTCATATACACATATGCATATGTATGTACATACTGAAGAGGAATTTAAGCAGATGAATTCTAACGGTTTTTTTCAGGATCTCTTTACGAGACCTAAAGCAATTTTCACAGCCAGTACAAAAACTTAGAATTTCAAAATAATCACCTCAGGTTCAAGCAGCTCTGTGACTGGAGTTATGCTTCATACAAATATGTGAGCCCCTACTGGGGCATTATGCGGTACCCATAGCCCAGGAGGTAGGGCCAATCTAAAGTGTGACCAGTTGAAATGTATTTGGGTTTAACTCTCTGTAGGCTTTGGCCAGAGGAATACCACTCTCTTTTTAAGCAAAGAATGATAAGAAAGGAAAAATCTTACTCCCTAAAAGTAAAATTTTAAGCAGGTAGAGTTGGTTATGAACTTCTCAGTTAAAAAGTGCTATGTCTGAAAATGTCTATTTGTAGAAACTGAAACTCTTCTTAAAAGTAGAATAACTTCAAAAAATGGTGTTTTAGTCACCAGATGGAAATTTTAACCAAACCAATGAATGAGAGGATTAAGGCCACTTCAGTGTCTTTTCTCTCTGAACAAAGACTTGAATCTACCTTTTACATATCCCACTTGATTGTTCACCTCAGTGGTATACTGTCCATTTTATGAATCATCCTTATTCTTGTTTTCTCTAAAACAGAACATATTTTTATGATATTCATGAGAAATCAACAAATGACAATTATTCTGTCATTTCTATGAATAGGACTATCTTTCAATCCCAGACTTCAAAAGGAAAAAAAAAAAAAGAAAAAAGAAAAAAGACTTTAATTTCAGCAAAGAAACCATTGTTTCATTAGCAAATGGATAATTATCTTCTTATTAATCAAACTGATCTTTCTTTTGAACAGGATATGTTTATGATAGAAAATTATTGCAAAAGTAAACCTTTTATCTCCAGACAGTTCTGTGTTTTCCTCAAGCTGAAACAGAAGAAACTTATTTTGAAGGTTCAGAAATGGCTGGTAGACTTCCAGCTTTTCTGTGTTGTATCTGCATTTCTGGGTTCCAGATAAATCTGGAAGCAAATGTCTGTCATGCCATTTTGGCAGGAAGCTTTGGAAAGCACACACAAAGTCTTATCCGAATTCAGAGATGATTGTAAAACAGCATAACTTGAGCTTTTTAAGAAATATGCAATTTGTCTTAGAAAGCTTAGTGTTTTACGTGCCAATATACATGATTTAAAAGGATTAAAAAGAAGTTTGAACACTAAGAACAGATAAATGAACCATGAAAAATCTGAGGAGATAGATCTGAAGCCACAGCTTTACATCTGAAGCTTTAAACAACAACAAAAAACTTGTTCTAGGTGTATATAACATACATACTGCCAGTACATATAATAACTTCAATGCAGTAACTCTAGAATGTTATCAGGTTGAATGTATACTTTCACATCTAATAAGTTTCAAACCAATCATATATCAGAGATGTTAGTTCCTACAATGAGAGAGAGTATGAAACAGAGGCAAAAATTCAAGGGGTCATAGCCCTCCAAACAGAATGGATAGTTATGCATCAATAAAAATCCTTTAATACAATGGTGAAACAGAAGGGTCTCATATCCTATTACCTGTCCTTAAAGATTGCTCCCAGTTGACTGCAAATAAAGGCAAGTTGATTCTAGAATACTTTTCTCATGAATTTGCCAGGTTAGCCAGGCTTATCATTTCTGTTCTCTAAGCCTCAATTTCCTATATATATACTCCACATGTATATACTCCACATGTGCCTGAATGTATTTGGGCACATAATCTACTAGGTGATAAGATACAGGTAAAGGAAAATCTAAATCACCAAAGCACATTTTGTTACACAGAGCGCCTTGAATTTCCATTGATTTCAATGTTCATTGCCTGCCTAATATCACTGCCTCATGATTAAAATATCATGGTAATATCATGGCTTTGTAAAATACAAGGAAAGTTAGGTCTGGTTCAGAGCCTGAAGAACATCACGTTCTGGTAAGATCTGATTGTGTTTTCCCCAAATTTTCCATTCCCTTATTTCTGGGTATTCAAATACATTCAAAGTGATTTGACCTCTGTGTCTTACAGGTTCCCTAAATGTTAGGCAACAGTGACACCAATCAATATCAAAGTCATGCTCTGTGCTACTGACCATTCATTCTTTCACTATGTTTATACAGAAAGCCACAGAAACTCTGAGCAAGAGGAAAGTGTTTGCATATCACTGGCAAAGGATCCTAAACAGCATCTCTTTGGTATAGCACAACACAGCTCATTTCAGATGGTCATCTCACATAAAAGTATTGCAATGGAAAATCACTGCAGTGGTGCAGGACTGACATAGTGACCTCTAACAGCAGGTACTGCTGTATTACAAAAATGCTTGCCTGAACTCGTTCTTTCTTCTTCAATGTGCCTGTTCAAAAGCAAGATCCCTCCTGTGCTAACTTCTATCAGGAAATTAGAAATCCTAAATCAGATTCACTCCTGACTGGAAACTAAGTGACTTTCAAATTCTAAGCCTTGCAAAGCAGTTTCAAAACAGGTTTCCAGGAATTCAGGTGTGAGTTAAGTTTTTTGAAGTTAACATATAAATCTTTGATGTGATATGCAGTTTTCAGGAAATAGTATTTGACAATCCCTCTTCACTAGACAAAACATTCAAAATAATAAATCTGTTGCTTTACAGGTGAAACAACACAAGACCATCGGTATATTGTATAGTACTCAGTGGAAAAGACATCTATGTGAGGAATAGAGTAACCTAAACCAATATCATTTTACATATATATAACATGCAAGATGCGCACATGCCAATAGACTAATAAAGGACCACCAAGGAGGCAGAGCAGAGGAGGTAACAGGGAGGGCCTCAGTGAGGGCTCCAGGATCTCACTGAGGCAGTGCAGTGGCTGCAGCTTGCTGAAGAAGGCTACTGAAATCATTATTCATGCTAAAAGCATTACCAAAAAATAATCTATGGGCAGCATTTGCAGAAAAAGGTAGAGGTAGAACGAGGTAGATAAAAATACAGGTATCCTAAAAGTTCTTTACAGGGACTTAACTATTTAATCCCTACAGCAAAACGTTAGCCATGAAATATAAACACAAAAAGATATGTGTAGACAGATGTGGACACATAAACTTCCCCTCCGAGAAACAGGTTCATCGATTCACTCCCCCGTTCCAGCATGAGTGTGCCCTTGCCTTAACCTGTTGTGACAGGCGCAAAAGGGAACTGCTCATTAGGGCTGCTCAGGCAGGGCCAGAGCAGGGCAACTGGTGTCCTAGAGAAGCAAAAGAAAAGGCTATGCTCCTCTTTTGCAATCACATCAGCTGAAAGCCTCTGTCCCTTCCAGGAGACCATAAATTTTCCCATAGATGTTCCATGGCAAAGGCCCTCTGCAGGCCTGTCCCACCTGAGTGACAGGGATTGCTCCTACTCCTCAGCTCCTCCCCAGAGGAATTACTTCAGTCCCTGGCTTCTGTGCTTCTCTTTTTCTCACAAAGCCCCAAGTCCCTTCATGTAGAGGAGTCCCTAAGTGACAGAACAAGCATGAACCAATGCAAGCCCCTCTGGTGGAGGCTAATGCTCCTGTTCACTGGTGACAAAACTGGTGTGACCACCTACCTCCTACTCCCTTCTATTTTCACAGTGAATTGCTGACAAGGTTTCCTGAGGGCCTTTTGGAAGCAGGAGAGGTTACATATAAGGAAAATATTCTAAAGTCCTTAAAGAGAAAGAGCCTCTTGGCTGAGGCTGATGTAAATTTGCTGTCACCTGGACCCTGTGCAGAGCCAAGGCCCTGAAAGAGCTTAGATAGCAGCACTCACTGCTGAGGTCTCTGCAGGAGCCCAGTTCCCTGCCTGGGGAAGTGGGAGCAGCTGCTACAAGCAGGCCCAATGTGCAGCTGAGCAAAGTTCCATCAGGAGGCACACACGGTGAGGAGCAAAGCTTGGTCGCTTATGTCCACAGGAAAGAACAGAGTGTGAGGACTTCGGACATAGGAGACCCAAACTGAAGCACTTTAGTTATGTTCTGAAAGGCTGTTTTGTGCATCTAAAATACTTTAAGGCAATCAGTGCAAATGGAGAAGTTTCTTTTGCTGATCTATCCAATGAATCTGGAATCAGTTTTGTACCCAGACATAATCTGTACCTCTGAGTTGTCTGTGTTTTTAAATGGTGCTTCCTCAGTTACACAGGAGTTGCAATATTTTTTTTTTCTTTTTACCCAAATGAAAGACTGAAGGTTGAATTCCATTATAATCACATGACTGCAGCAGCTGGGGCCCTTGGCTCTGGTGTTTATGATTTAAGCCACCTCTGCAGGATAATTTGTATGGGAATGGTATTTGTAGATAGCACTCAGTCCATTTATAAAATGGACAAAGCATTTTCTCATTAGATAGTATTCCGTCAGAGAAACTGCAGGAGGAAGGACATTAACAGAATATTGTGTAACCAGAACCAATTAAAAGCAATATCCTAAAGTATTAAAATCACAGGGCCCTTTGACATTAACATGAATGAGATTGAGACACTAGTCCGACTTTCCATTGCAACTTTCCTATCCTCATAAAGGAAATTACAACACTATCACCAGAATATCATTTTAGAGGTGTACTCATTTCTTCTTAATGTAAATAAGAATCCCAAGAGATATACAGATAGCATAAATCATGGACACAATATAATTCTCAGGTTCCCCATAACCATATTGTATTCTTGTTATAGATGTCATTGATGTGTATCTCACTGATATACATCTAAAAGACATAAATTGCATCATTCTTTTCTGTACTGACCCTGAAGGCAGACCTTTGCAGTGATTTAGCTGCACATGGCACAAGCTAAAGGTTTCTGACCCATGAGAATATTGTACTGAAACTGCAGTGAGCCTTTTCAGGTTACCAGAATGTGCTGACCCTCTCTGGACACTGTCCAGGCCACTAGTGCCAACACTCCTACTCACACAAAAAGTGCCATGAGAACTTCAGTGACCACAAGCCGTTAGGACTCTGGTTTTGTGTTTTGTTCCAAGCTGTGCAGAATCTCAGAGATTCTTAGGTCTTAGAGCTTCTGACAGAACAGCTTTTCTCAGGGTAGTAAAAGTAGAAATCGTGCTCTTTGCCCCATCTGCTTGTTATTTATAATGTTATAAGCAAAATCTCATCAAGCTTGTCTGCCATTTAGGCTTCATCATCCATATCTGTATTGGACCTGTTGAACTGTTCATCTAGTGCTGGTATTAGCTGGTAGTTGAGAACACTCCTAAATAATTCTGTTTTCGTTCTACATTAGAAATGCATTGTCTGAGGCAATTTGTACCCTTCTGCTCCATCATTACCTCTATATGCATTGTTATTCAGTAACAAGACCTTTAAATAGTTGTGAAAATTTCTTTTTTTAAGGGTTTACCTAAGTATGTACATACTTCAGTAAGTATTTTGTATTTTAGTATTCTGCCTTGAGGCTTTAGAATTTGTAATGGCATACTTCATTTCTCGGTTTCTATTTGCCTATTCTGTCACTCAGCCATACACCAAACTTCTCTACCTAAACCTTTAGTATTGTTTCATGTAATTACTTATTTTTTAACACATACACCATCTTTTAGTAACAAAAACTGCCAAAAATATTTTGGGAAAGATTCTTCTCCACCGAGTAGCGGAGGAGACTTCATAGTAACTTTCTTCTGATTTTTCTGCCTATTTCTGTTTTATCAAAATGAGTTATTTAACTTCTGAGGGAGAACTGATTTATACCTGTCACTGTTGTTTGTTCATCAGAAGACACATTTAAATTGGCTTATGTTATCAAGAGGTGGCCTCTCAGCATTTCATAAATAATGTATCCTTTCTGAGTAATGTCTGAAGGTGACCTCCACATGGCACAAATATGGAAAGGATTATGGAAACTCGAACCTCAACACTTCAGCACACTGAGAGCAATTGGGAAGCTTAGCAAAGACTGGAAAATAAACAGCTCTGTGACTACTATGCTATGACTGTTTAGCTACAGTAGATTTCATTAAAAATCAAACTGGGCCTGCTAAATACCACAAAATTGATTAGGAGAAGTACTAGTAGAATAAACTCCTCTTTTAAGAACAAGATATACCCTTGAGGTGTATCCTATAGTTTCTTATTAGCCCCCATGTTGTTTTCCATTATATAGATACAGTTGCACTTCTTAATGGTTACTGGAAGTACTTGCACTCTATCTACCATATGATTATGTATTAAAAGTATAGGTTTAATGTGTTAATAGTAAAGCACGATATAGGCATCACAGCGCCTTTAAAGTTCAAAAAAACTAAGGAAAAGTCAAAGAACATTTCTTCTTTTAGATGGGAACAAAAATGTCTGTTCTGAGTTATCTGCCTTTAGAACGAAAAAACAAAATCTTGGCCAATTACATTCTGCCCATGTTTATATTATGGTGCAGACATAAGAAACAACAGCAAAACAGAAACAAAACCCTTAACTTTCCATTTGCAATCTCAAAACAACCACAAGAAAACCAACACATTGTCTTTTTTGGCTACCACAAGGTAGAAAATAATGAGCCCTGCTTTCACACAGAATAATGGTGACACCTCCCTCAACTCCAGTGGAAACAGATCCGGACTAATATCCTGAAGGAATTCTGAAAAACTACTTGGAGCAAGACCTCCCATGTCAGAAGCCCATTAAATTGTTCTTAGTCCTAACCAATTTAGGCATTTTAGTAGCGTCCTTCCTTTCCACCCTTGTTAAATTTTTCAGCACTGTTGATGATATTCCCTTTGCAGCTGAGGAATCCCGTTTAAAATTGCTTACTAAATCCTCTACCACTTTTGAGACCGACAGTGTAACATTTGTCACTTTCCAATCCTCAGAAAACTGGCCTTCCATCAGAGATGTTTCCTAAAATATGCATGTATTTTCAAATCCTGTCCTTGGATTGCCATTATATATTTCATTAGGGATGTGTGGACTCCTGCCCGGGTTCTTCACTGGAAGATAGCTCAAAAATGATCCAGACTAGACTAGCAAAGTATCCCTGGGCAGACAATGGCCCAATGATTTTAAGATTAAGCATAATGGGACAAGAGTGGCTAGGGCTGACTTCACTATGCCCAGCCAGAGGATGGCAGCACAGAGCTAAACTTTATAGTCATCAGGAGTCACCAGCTTCTGTGCCAGGGCAGGACCCTGAAGCTCCTCATCCAAAAGGACTTGGCAGCAGGGCTTGCAAATACCTGTATAGACAACATCTCATAGTCTTCACTTCTGGTAAAATCTGTCTGCACTCACAAGTGAATTTTAAGGCCCTTATGGTAAATCTGTGATGATTTTCTACCACATTTCAGGCAATTGTGACTAGGAATGGTGAAGCTAGCTAAATTTCCAGTAAAATCATTTGTTAGCTTTCACTTTATTACTGAGATGATATGCATGGTTATTATGTCTCTTGTAGATTTTTCTTTTCTTTTCACTCCATAAAAATATTTTGGTTTTCCCATGTTCCAGAAGATGCCTTCATTATTGCAAGCTGAGGTAATTCTCAAAATCATTATGTAAGAGTTTGTATTTGTTTGAGTCCAAAAAATGAATATCGATTGAGATTATGTTCAAACATTAAATAGACGTCTTTTGAACTCCAGTGAAGAACAAAGCCTGTTTAGAAGATCTGAAGGGATTTGTGGGAAAGGGAAAGAAGGGATTTGTGGGATTTCAACCTAGCATTTCCTGTGGCCATTATGCAAACCTACATATGAATCTTGTGGGACATATTTAACAGCAATTGTGTTATGTTATTTCTGACATGTGAATGCTGTCTTTTGTATACTTTTTATTTTTTAAATAAAGTGCAGGGAACATGAGAAGTAGCAATACTCATGGCATAGAATTCAGAACCTTCAAGAACCACATTATCTTCCTATGTCAGACTGAGAGTCAGTGCCCCAGCCTGAGTGGGCAGCACTTGAGCAAGGTGGCAGAATACCAAATTGGCCTTGGAAAAATGAGCAACAAAGGTAAAGAAAAAGCTATACTGGAACCCTTGTAATAGGTGCTTCAGAAAATGGCCACAATCTAAAAATTCATTTCAAGAGAAACCAACAATTATTCAAGTACAAATTACAAATCATGAAAGTCACACAGACAATATAGTTCAGTTCTATTCAATTCATAACAATCTCAACAATAAATAAAATGAAATGGAGCTCTTAGATCCAGACAAAATGTTTCAAAAAGGAATTGGAAAAAATGATACTGTAGTGCTATATGGTATTTATGCTTATGTAGCTGCTAGTCTGGTCTTATCTGTACTGTAACCCATGTCAAGAGAGCACATGCCTTATATGACTGTTTGCCCTCACATTCCTAGCAAATTCCAAACTCCTGTTGAGATCAAGGGCAATCTGGGCATGGGAGAAACACAGGACTGGATCCACATTTGCAAAATAGGCAGGGATATGAAGTGTATTTATCAAACGATGAAAAAGTAAATAACACAGATTATGAACTTGAATCCTTTTCACATAGACTATGTCCGTAATTAAATCTGCTTCGAAGTTTTTGTTTCCTTCAGAGTCAGGTTTGCTTGCATAACTTTCTGCAATATTCAGTGGTAGAGATGCCACCCTGAACATTTATGTGTTTTTCCTTCTCAAAAAAATCAGTTGTTAAAAGTATTTATCATTAGGATGGGTAATAATGTAAAAAAAAGCTGAAAGTAATATTGAAAGAAAGGGAAAAAGTGTCAACTGTAGCATGACTGATAAAACTACATCCAGGAAGCCTTTTCATGTTGCTTAGAAGAGCCAAGGATGTGCTGTGAGGCATTTTAATACATACCAGAGGCCTATTTTATAGCCTAATAGAATTTGATGGAGTTATTCAACCTAGTTTGGGCCAGGCACAACAGCATATCTCAGAAAAAGCAGCATCTGGCTCAATATGATACAGCTCCCACCATAACAAATAATTTAATGAATGCCTACCACTCCCAGAGGTGCTTAAATTACATAAGAGGATTAAGATACATTTAAACCTGTTAGTGCATCCAGTCCTGAAACACTGTCACAAAAGACCTGAAAAGTCTGCAAAAATACAGCTTCTGATGCCAAACTTCTGATTGTACTAGATTTTCGTGTTCTCAGCATCATGGTTGTCATTTGGAGCACAAGGTGGGGAAGGACATTGCTGAAAGTATGGAACAAATGACTAACAGTAAGAGGACAGCCAAATGTCCTTGTATGTCACTTTTTCCACTTGAAAGAGTATGAATTGGCCTTCACAAAGACTGGGCCAGACCCTCAGCACATATAGATCAGTACAGCTCCACTGGAGCCTTTTCCGTTCACGCCACTTGAGAACATTATGCTCCATTTCTTCAGATCTTCTAAAAAGGCTTTGTTCTTCACTGTAGTTCAAAAATCTCTGTCAAAGAGATTTGCTCCACTTTTGGCCAATGTTTAAAGAATGTTTAAGTGAAAACAAAAGAAAACAAATCTGTCCCCACCTCCTTTGACAACAGAGCAGCCTGATGCATGGGTAAAATTAGGTGAATTGATCTAAGAAAAATAAATCTGGAAAGGGACATAGATCTGGAACAGTCACTCGTGAAAGAGCATCAGGACAAAAAATATGACTCTTGTAAATATGTTATAAGGTTGGCCTTCAGGCTGGCCCTGTGATGGGAAAAAATCTCCATTGCAGGTGATTAGTTGGAGAGAACTGCAGTCCCTTCATCATGTGCTTCCTTTGATTCACACATCTGCGCTACTGGTGTTTGCAAAGCCTTGCTATGGCCCACTCCAAATCAGAGGCACACAGAAAGGGAATTGGAGGAGTAGCACTAATTGCACTGGAAACACAAGATTTGCGAGCCGTCTGGTAGGAAATCTAAGCAATAAGGGCTCTTGTCTTTCAGCAGTGCCTCTCCCTGTGAAGTTATTCCTATATGAATTTCCTACTGCAAAGCATATGTGGATGTGACTGACCAGTAAATCTCCACAATAGAAAAAGGATCAGAGGAGATGATCAAGGGCAATGTGCCCATGAAGCTCAGGGAAGAATGTAGGGAGTGAATGACCACATCAGTTGCAGAGGAAGCTGAATTTAACACAACAGAAAGGGAACCAGAGAATGACCTTTGTTTTAGATAAACAGCTGTATGAGTTGAATAGATCAACTGGTTGAGTAAATGTTTCTCCCTGACTTCATCAAAAGAGCGTGAAGGTCTCTCTGAGTTAACCAGAGCAGTAGAGGGGGACTGCATTCATGGCTCAGTCCAATAGAGTATAAAAACTGAACAACTTATAAAAGAATTGTAAAGAGAGCAGTGGACTAGACCTGTTTTCAACTCATGTATTCCTGCATTCCCAGTGTGTTCCAAATGACTGGTTATGCTCAGTGTCATGACAGTGAGCATGTTGTAGAAACTGGTAACAAGAATCACATTTTTATTGTAATTTAACTGTATCATGCAATTACTGTATTTTGATAAGTGTAACTTACACTTGCATTGTGATTTCAGTATATTGCTGTATCACCCTGTAAAGTCCAAAAACCACATTACAGCAGATGTATTTAAATAAGCAATTCTGATACTAGACATTATAGCCCCTACATGTCAAATATCTAAAAAACAAACAACACTAACTAGTCAGTATTGAACTCTAACAGTGAAATATGAGCTAAGCAGGACAAAGGAAGAACTTTTTCTGATAGTTATCTTACTACCTCTGATGTTTCAGGCAGATATTCAGAGATCCCTGGCATAGATTACTAGGAGAACTGGGAAGAAAACATTCGTGTCAACTCGTTCCTGTAATTCTACAGGGCAAGAGTGGGTTAGTCATATCTCATGTATCACTGTTAGCAGATAACTAAAGATCAGGAATAAAACCCTAAGAAGTCACAATACTGAAGTATAGACCAGAGCCGCAAAGATGTGACATGGATACTGTCCTTCTCTGCAGCCTCAGGCATACAGAATGAAATTGATGGGTCATTGTTTGAAATTTCACAACTGCTGGTATTGAGTAAGATGCCAATCTGTACTGAATGGAGTGGGAGACAAGAGACAGTGTTCATTCCAATGCATGTCTTTGCCACAGATGAGTGGAAGGATACAGAGTTAATGAGAGGTAAACATGAACCTTTGAATAAATCCCTGAATCACTGGTCATTTAAAGGATAAAAATCACGATAGTTCGCTTTTTCTAAATTCTCTGTGAGAAATTAGATTAACAACTGCTTAATCTAACCAAGAATGGTGTCCCTGACTTTGGAGATTTCATCACTCTAATGACTCATCATGAACTATGAAATAATCTAGGAGAGACTGTAAAGTAAAGGCTTTTACTACATAATCCTTTGAGAAACTTGGTTTTTTGGCTCTTGCCCAGCACCTAACTAAAAAGAAAAAAAGTGATGAAAACTAAAATTCTGTTCTAATGCCACTTTGGATGTGAATTTCCTCTTCATTCTGAGGTACTTTTGTTTGCCTGCTGGATGGAAATCTATCTATACATCCTCCAAGACTAGACTAGTTAAGCCAAACTACTTTTCTAGCTCCTTAGCAGAACAAGGATGAGACATTTTGTGATTTCTCTCGAGTGTGAAATCTGCAGCATGATTAAAGTCTTCTGCTGCTGTATGTAGAAAAAAAAGACAGTCAGGTTTAGATCCTCAAAATGCTTCTGCAAGCAGTTTTTAAATTCAGTTTAGTCTTTGCCAAAAGTAGGTGTCCATATATTAATAAAAACACACTTAAGATAAGATTGCTAGCACTGCTAGTTCTACATTTAACAGTTTTCTTTTTACAGTCTTTTGAATAGCAAGACTCCACATTTCTGCCTTTGTGAGAACAAAGTTGCAGAGTCAGAGCTCTGTGTCATGCTAAGATTGCTGCCCCTCTGCAGCTGCTCAGCCATAGGGACCTGCGTAGCAAGTAAGAGCATCTGATGGAGAAAAGTGAAGTTATCATTACCACCACTTCCCATTTGGATGGATACGGTTTTGGAAATGGGAGTGGGGAGAGGCAAAATGCATCCACTTATTTAGATTTCACAGAATCACAGAATGGTTAAGCTTGGAAGGGACCTCTAGAGATCATCTAGTCCAACTCCCCTGTTCCAGCAGGGTCACCCAGAGCACAGGGTACAGGGTGGCATCCAGGCAGGTTTTGAAGACCTCCAGAGAAGGAGACTCCACAACCTCCCTGGGCAGCCTGTTCCAGAGCTCTGTCACCCTCACTGTAAAGAGGTTCCTCCTCACATGGAGATGGAACTTCCTGTGTTGCAGCTTGTCTCTTGTCCTTTCACTGGCTACCACTGAGAAGAGCTTGACTCCTTCCTCCCTACATTCCCCCTTTATGAAGTTATACATGTTAATCATATCCCCTCTAATTTCCTGATGGTTATACATTTTGAAAGAAATTTGCATCCTCTTAGAGCTCAGCTCTTATGACTATATTTGCACGTGCTTCTGATGTGCAAGGAAGAGGTAAGAGGATAAAATCAATGCATGTCACACTTCTCTGCTTTTATCAACAGAGCACAGTGTGGAGGAGATTATCCCTTATGCCATTTTTTGCAGTCTATTGCATAACCTTGGAAATGAGTAAACATTTCCAAAACAAAACTGGTTTTGGCACCTCTTCATTTCTAAAATGGATTGTAAGAATCAGTTACAACCAACTTGTGCGCTGTCAGATCCCATTATTTAATATATTCACTTTGTATTTTAAGTGTGATTGCAGGGGCAGTTCTGAAAAGATTTTTGGTTCTCCTGTATGTGACTGGTTTCCCGTATGCTTGTTTCCTGTAGATCACATCAGGCTCAGAACATCTGTGCTCCTGGCTGCCACTGCAGATATTGAAGAAAACTTTTGAGAGTTTACTTTCTTAACTCAAGTCTTCATAATACCATTTTTTCCACTGTTGCCTTATGTATGAGCTACTTCTGTTCACATGCCTTAGTGCTCCACAGTTCCTGACCCTTGGGAACTTTTTTCTAGATACTAACTAGTTTTGTATGACTTGTTTGTGATTCATGAACGTTTCACTCCGGCAAAATATTTTTGCTTGAACTTTGTGCTTGAAGGCTGAATATAGTTTAGAATCTGAGGTATATACAAACCTGACGCAGAAGAAGTCTATTTTGTTCCAACTGTTTATCTTACCACTAAGACTGAGTCACACTCCATGGCAGATTTACTATTAAGGACTCATCTTACGTTAGTGACAAAAAGTCCCTCTCAAAATTGAGGCTTTACACAATGTAATACACAAGCAGATAGACAGCTCTTGTCTGAGTGGAATAATGAGCTTTAATCAATGTACCCAAGCACTGTCCTTGTCTTGCTTCTGCCCATAATAGTGAAAAGTATGTCTGGTTTGGATAACAGATCTCTCACTGCTGCCTTCCCAAAAATGAGTACAGGTATTTATCATGACTGAAGGGGAGAATCTAGAACAACAGACATTACAAAGAGTCCATTCCTCCACTTTGGGACAGAACCTCATGAGCAAAAAAGGACCTTTTCTGTACCAAAATGACATTAAAAAACAAAATAAACAAATCTAATTGCACAGCCATACTGCAGTAAAGATTCTATGTGATTAAGTTCCCTCCTAAAAGGATTAGCTTTCACAAAGGGTAGGTGGTGATAACAATTAAGCACTGATTTCAGTACTTGCTATGAGTTTCTTTGTTTTTTTCTTTTTAAACTTGATTTCAAAACATATGTTTCAAATCATGTTAGGCTTATGTTCTGCATAATATGTTTTTGTTCAAGAATTCTATATACCACAGTGATATCAGAGAAATAATAGCTGAAATCAGAGTTCTTTACACAGAGAAGACCTTTGCAAGCACTGTATTTTTCAAAGGAGGTGACTACTGGAAAGAAAAATTAACTGAAGAACTAGATTAAGGGAGATAATACAGCAAAACAATCCAGCTGCTAACTTGAACTTGGCTTGCTATTTCCTGCTATAGATTTATTCTCAGAAAAGTTTGTGGTTTTCTAGTTTTCCGATTACCAATTACTTACCAATTACATCTGAACATTTCCCTGACCCATTCCTGTCAGGATCACATTTGAAGACATGGTTTCTGCTCACACATTTATACTCATTTAATTTGCAGCACATTACACCATCTGTATGGTGACAAAGTCAGCACAAAATCACAGAGGTCCCTTCCAGTAAAGGTATCTTATTAAAATGCAAAAAAAAATAGAAACTGAGACAAATAAAAAAAGTCTTAATTTTTCTCTCTTACCTACAGTTTCCTTCTTATTATCAGGCTACTAAATGAGAACACAATAGAAACACAAGTGACAGATGGGGTATAATAATAATAATAACAAAGCAGAAATAGGAGTGAGAAAGATGAAAATAGAAGAAAGCTAATAACACAGGAAGACACATATGGGAAATGGACACAACAGAAAAAGATGTTGATATATAACATCGTCTCATTATGATTCAACTGCCTAAACCTTGCTAGAGGTCACACAGTGTAGGAAGAGTTTTCATTTTCATTTGGAGAAAGATAAATGTCACCACTCAAACTAATTGGCTACAGGAAAACTTGCCTATGTTTCTTTTGCCAAATCATGTTTAAATGGGGCCTGGCTCTACTAGTGAGGCCTGGATCATGTTTAAGGGTGGGACCTGAAACTCTTTTCTTCTTTTATAGTGAGTCTTAAGAAGTGCAAATGGCTGTTTGAGATTTTCCTTCTTCCTGCCAAAACTTTCCCCAGCTTCATACATACATGGCACTACTGACAAAGCTGAGTATGGTCTGTTTGTCCTACAAAACTCTCTGGACTCACTATAGGGTCAGTAGTGATAACTAAAAAAGTCTTTGTGTGTTAGCTATGTGGTATTTAATGACTATGAAGATGGCAGCAAGCAGACCCTCTGCATACAGGTTGCTAGAAGGAAGAAAAGGCCAAACTCCAACAGAGACTAGAACATAACTCAATGAGGATTTGAAGAAGACAAACAAGGCTTTCCAAAAGGAGACAGAAAACCAGTGATATTGCTACAAATAAATTATACTTTTCCAGCTTTCACTGTCTCCAGAGGTTTTGACTGATTTTTATAGGCAAACCTGCTAGCCATATAATCCTCTCCTATTGCTATGGACTTATCCAACTCCTTAAGTTATATCCTCAAAACATAACTTTATTTGCCTCAGGATGCCTTGTAGCACTGAGACTTGTGTCTTCTTCAGTACAGAAGCGTAGGAGAACCTGTTGCCCATGATTTAACAGTGAAGTAGAGTTTTGCTTCACACTAAAAAGTTTCAGAACCCTTTTATTTTCATTATGGAAAAGCAAAATCATGCAACAATTCTGCAATGTGAATTTTACAGCTTCTGTTAGTCTGAAGAAAGACAAAATATAAAATTTTATAAAGATATTGCCTTTGATGTTTATTTTCGCTTTTTATTCTTCTGTAAACACTTTAGAACAAGTTTTACTTTCTGTATCAGAGTAAAAATATACAAGGTGCAAACCCAATTAGCTAGTCCTAGAGTAAGAGAATATAAAGAAAAATTATGTTTCTACAATTAAAATAATTCACTCCTTACAGCTACTCTGTCTAGGAGTAAGTCACATTACAGTATAATTCTCAGAACATTTTCAAATGATAACTCCGCTTTGTGCTTGAGTGCATTCTTATAAATCAAGTACAGTTCTACTGGCTCCACTGCAGTTACATGGAATATGTGCCAGCAACCAAATTTGCCTTTGCATTTTAGTAACTCTGTTCAGATACAGAAAGTATTCCAAGTGATTCTAGGGAATTGATGTACTCTTTGCGCTTTCCTCTCCTTAGTGCATCCAGTATGAGGAAGTACATCCCTGACTTAAATGCACATTTCTGAACCAAGTATTGATAATTTAGAAATCCAACAAAACCTCAATGAGACTTCCAGTTCAGCACCAAATTAACAGGGCTCCCATACAACTGGGAGATTCAGAAGACTAAGCTTGTGTCTATTTTCATGAACTTATATTGATATATCATTAGAGTGCAATCCACTAACCAATTTGTAATTAATGGCATTCTTGTAGCATTAAGAGAATCCAAAGAAGAGGCCAGTAGAAGTTCAAGGATAGTACTTGAAAACTATCCGTCCCCTGTTCAGCCTTACATGTCCTGCTAAGATATTTGTATATAAACTCACTGCTTCTAATTTGATTATTAGCTATTAAATACTGCGAGGACATTTAGCCTGCACACAGATGTCCCTTAGCTAACTCAGGCTGGATCTCATAATTAAAGATCTTCTGTTTCAAGCAATGACAAATACCACAGCAAAGTGAAAGGATAGGGCAAGATAAACCACTAACAATTGCAAGAGTTATTACCACCTACAGAATTAGGAACAGATGCATTGTTCTAGGTGATGCTAATCTAGAATCTCTAGAGAGGCTGCGCTTTCAAAGTCTTCTCAGTCTTCTGTATGTGATTCATGCCTGATTTTGCTCCCATTATTTAATTATTTATTTACTTGGCAACTGCTTTGCAATCATTGCAGCAAATAAGGATTCTGGGTGGTGATGGTCTGGGTGTTCTCCCCCCTTCTTAAGTGCCTGCTGGCTTTCACCTTCCCTGTATACTCCTCCAGATGGATTTTCTTGTCAATGTGTTCCAGTCTGCAAGAACAGTAGTCAAGAAGCACCAGTGCTATACCCCTTGAAGGACAGGCAACTGTTTACTCTGTCCCTGCTATCTGATGAGAGAAATAGATCACCTGGAACTTTTATTCAGATGAACACAAGCCATGAAAATATATTTAGATCATGCTCCTCAAGAAAATCTTGAGATCTGAAGAGGAAAATTTTGTCCTCCTATACATGCTACCTTTGTGAGATGTCCCTGCTCAGTGGACATAGTATCTTATGACAACATAAACAAGTTAAAAATACTAGTCTCAAGGACTTATCCCAAGGGATATGCCTAGCATCGAAGACTATGCTGTGTATTCATTGAGAACTGAGGGGAGTGGAAATTTTAAGGAAATGGAGTAAGCAAGAAGTGTTAAACAGAAGATGTTGTTCTAAGCCATAAAAATTTCCATTTGCTCTTAGTTTTATACTTAAAAAAAAATCAGGCTAATAAGAAAAGCAAATTGTTTCCATGAGAAAGTTCAGTCTGTGTCAACTCTGTAGTCATCAGCAACCATATGGAAACAAAATCATAGAATTCCTTGGAATTTCAAAGTGTATTCCCAAGGAAATTAATGTAATACCATTAGAATAGACAAGACTACAGAAAAGAAACTGGATTGATGTTTTCCATGAAGTGGTTACAGATGGTACAACTAATGACAATTTAAAAATATTAGATTAAAAAAAAAAAATAAAGAAGCACTGCATGTGTAAGAAGGAACCCCAAGTCAAAATTAAAGATGGATTTCCTGGTGAGATTTCTAGATAAAGAAATAGCTTTGATTATATAATCATAGAGCCTGGCTTTGATTTCGTTCTAAAGAAAATGTAGATATTTAACATATGACAGTGTTTGGTTCATGATACTTCTGACCAGTATGCATGCAGTATCTAATTATAGTAACAAGTTATCATCGTACAGCAAGTTTATTTTTTTATAATAAACCACAGAATCACAGAATCTACAAGGTTGGAAGGGACCTCTAGAGATCATCTGGTCCAACCTTCCCGCTCCAGCGGGCA
>JAUBOD010000208.1:386498-398214 GCA_032353885.1 Nothura maculosa | reverse complement strand
GGGGGAAGAGGTTTTTATGGGTCATTTGATCCAACTTCCCCTGCACAAGCACAGGATTGCATCCAGGTGAGTTCTGAATATCTCTACAACAGGTAGCTCCACAACCTTTCTAGGCAATCTCATACTTTTGTTTCTTTCATCTTTTCATATATTTCTATTCTGTGAACTGTTCTGTGAACTTTTAGTTTGTTCCATGACCCAACAATTAGCTATAGATATGTTGCATAAAGCTCTTGTATGACAATTTGACAGAGGGAAATTTCTAATACAAAGAGCTGAAGGGCCTTGAGGCAAAACTGTGAGTCAGGCCTATAGGTCCAAAAGCATAACATCCCCACACATTTTATACACAAATACACTCCTTTTTTTTCTGTCTCACTATTGGCATTTGATTTGACCAGAATACTCTGAACACCTTCATTATATTGCTAGGCCAACTGGCAAAGAAATTTTGAATGGAGAAAAATAGAGGATGCATGATAAATGAAATTACCATGAATAGTAGGTAAAGTTTGCAGTAATACTGGAAAAGAATAAAAACATATACTGTGAGTTTACAGATATGAAAATTAGCTATGCCTGAAAAAGGTGCAAGAATCAAGTTTACTTTTAACAAGCAAGTAACTTTTATCAGTGTCACTTCAGTATGGTTCAGCTGGCTCAGTCAGCTCAGGAAAGCTGTGGGAAATATGCTGAGCTCTGTGCAGTTGTAGATCTTGTGAACAATATGTGGTGCACAGCTGGGTAATCTCCTAAGGACACACTCTGAAGTACTACCTCAGCTCTGGTGGTCAAATTCCTATTTAATAATAAAATTACACCTTCAATGTGCATATTCACTCCAGTTCATGCTTGACCAGAGGAATGAGACCCAGAAGTTCTCATATGCTATAAAGATATCCATTACAACGCTCCCTAAAAAAGAGCCTTTAGCATATCACCACACAGAGAAATCAAGTTCTTTTTATGGTGTCAGAAACATTCCAGCTGCAAGACTAGGTTTATTTGTTTATTTTCACAACTCTTACAAAGGAAATCCATGAAATTCTGTATTGGAGAGAGAAATCTTTCCCAAGATCTAGTTACAAAAAGAAAGTCTCTAGACTGTGTGTGGCCTCATTCTCAGCTGTGCCATTGTTCATCAGATTTAACTAAGGAGGAGGCTAAGGATGAGGTCCATAAAAAGTCAATGTATTTCTCTTATCCTGGGGCCAGTTCTTTGCCAGCCCAGCCCTTCCATAGATGAAAGCAATCCATAAACAGCTCTAATCCATACCAGCTGGTTTGCCATAGTCTGTTGTCAGATGGAAATTGCTGCCGTACAATTGAGCCAGGTTCTCCCTCTTGCCATAATCTCCACATGTAAGATTGCAATGGGTAATAGAGGAAGATGATATGTAACATTAACTGTGTATGTATGTAATTGTGCACAAAATGTACTCTCTCAGGGAAGCCTGATTGCTTCCCACTCTCTTCTCAACAAAGCAGGAGTAAAAAGAGCATGATCAGCACCAAGTCCTACAAGCGTTTGTGCATATCAAGTGTTTGCATTGTTACCTACCAACCCATTTCATATCATTCAGGCATTTGCAAAAATGCTTCCTCAGGGTTAATGAGAGCATGTCCCATTAATAAGTAAATACTTTTATTTTTTTTTTTTTTTTAAAAAAAAAAAAAGACAGCCCTGTCCCTGCTGAATCTTACTGAAAATGAAACCCTGCTAAAGGGAGCAAAACAGCACAGTAGAACCTTATGTATCACAGTGATTTATGTAATTTATGACCATTATAATCATGACCATTACTTCTAAGAAATGATCAAAATCTCTAGGCCCTCAAGGACTGATAAAATTTTTTTGTGGGCCCATTCAGAGACCTTCCATAAAGTGTTCAATCATAAAAAGCACATCAGAAGAGTTAGCAGTCAAAGTAGAAGGGTCAAAGAAAAACTGTCAAGATTAATGTACTTTGACAACTGAAGAGATTTACTGCTTATCTTATGTCATTTACTATACAGATTTATGGCTCTTGGTCTCCATTATGATCTGATATCCTTTTACAGAATTATTTAATAGAAGAATGCTCTTTTTAGAAGAACAGGAAAATTCAAAACACTGTTATAAGAAAACAGTTCTTGCTCTTATTTGATATGTTATATTTGAGGAGAGGAAAAAAATGTTGTTATTAGCAGGGAATTCAGCCTTACAGAAAACCTCATTAAAAAAAATAAGCAGAAAATATTCTTAGTGAAAAAGTTTTTCAGATCCCAAGATATATTCTTGTGTATCAGCATTTTCAGGTGTTCTGTTACAAAACAGAATCAACTCTAAAAATATTAGTGAAGTTTTCTGGTGGAAAAAAAAATGCTGCATTTTTTAGGGTTTGATAAAATAGTTATAACTTCCTGTATTTTTTTTTGATTTCTCATTAAAAAATATATATAAAATTAATATTAATACTTTACTAAAAATAAAAACCTATCGAAAAATACACTGTTCATAAACTATCTTATGTTCTAAGATGGGAAATGGAACAAATTTAATTATAGCTCTCTTCGTAGTAGAGTTAGGGTGAGAATCCCTGTGTGTAGTATCACTCTTTCCCCATCTGGAGAGATGAATCAAAAAAAAAAAAAAAAAAAAAAGTGCTTTGGTACTGTAAATTACTTTTGTAATTTAATCCTGGGCTTAAGTTACATGTCTATATCCATTTTTTACCATGCAGGTCATGCATGATAGCTACAGGATGGGGGTTTAGTACAGTTTTGCTCTCCCTTCCCATGACTCTTGCTCCACAATAGCAGTGAAATTTAAGTGAAATCTCTGTTTTAAAATATATTCAAAAACTATTGTGCTGTTTTCAAAGCCAGACAATGTGTCAATGGGCCCTGTGTTCAGCCATGTCAAAAAACGCCTTGGCCAACACTGTAGTGTGAGACTCTTCACACACCAGTTCCCATGCCAAAACTGTGTACCCTGAGTGTACAAGTATCTGACCGCTCATTATTCCAAAGCATTTGCATTACCACATACCACCAATTGGTACACAACATTAGGATGTATTTCACTTCATTATTAGAGCATCATCCATGTCACTTCAGCTAAATACTTCTCAGTAGCATTTTATTCTCCTTTCTCAGTAGCATTTTATTCTCAGTGCTTTGTCTTCAACGTATGATAATAATCTTGTATTACTTTTGCCAGACTCTCCACCAGGGAGTTCAGAATCATACAGAAGCACTTTAATTTCCATTATACAAAGGGTGAAATGTGGGGCATTAGCTGAAAAAGTACTACTCTGCCTTCTATTAGGAGTCTGAAAATTTTACACAGAATTTGAAGATATTCTGATGCTGCTTTTAAGATTAGAAACATAATGTGCTGCCACCAAACAACTTAACAAGGGCAAGTTGCAGTTTAGAGGTAGAAGATTTCTTTTTTAAAGAGGTAAACACAAATCTTCATATTTAAACATTTAAACAAGACTTACTGACAGAGCTGAAAGCAAGTATGACAATAGTTTTATTACGGAGTATGAGAGACATCCCTTTATATCTCTATTTGTAAGAGGTAGATAGAGAGGAAAAAAAAAGTAACATACAAGTACAAAGGTCTGATTATGTAAGGTCAGAATGTGGAACCAAGTAAGGAAGGACTGAAAGTATGATGAAACATTGTAATTAGTTATTAAAAGCAATATTTCATCCTATTTACTGAGGCAACGAGTGATAAATAAATCACACCTCTGAAAAGTAGCCAAATGAATCACAGTCAACATTTTTCCCATCTTATCCATCCAGCTACAGAGAAAAGACACAAAAGACAGATTGATTCTAAATGTATGAAGATGACTATTTTACAAGTAGCTTTGGAGAATTCTACTTAAAGAGAAAAGCACAGTTCGTTGTTCCATATAGGCAGTACTCCACAGCAACTGAATACAATAACTCCTGGCCAAAATCCCCAACTGGTAACGTGATTACTCCATTCATACATCTAAAAATAAGGGCAAGGCAAAAGCATTGTAAAGGCTGAAATGTGAAACGTCAAACTTTTTGCTTTAATTATTTTTAATCTGAATCATGGGCTGTGGCCAAGGAGCATTTTGTTGTGCTCAGAAAGGGACTGGAGTGAATGTATACATATGGCTTTAAAATCCGGCTTGCCTCTAGAGTACATCAGAGCTGCCAAAGGATTGTTCTAATTAACACCTGCTACTAATAGCTCCAAAGGGTCATTCTACATCTGAAGTTCCTGAATGGGGAGGGGCAAACACTATAAGGCTGTTTTTCTTGCTGTGACAGTTGTAAAGAAGGTGGATTTGTATTTCCCACACTATTCTTGCTGTGGGTAGAAAAAGATCTTCCATCATATGGAAGAACTTGGTTAAAGGAAGTTTTTTAGCCAAGGAAACATCACTAAATTTGTTCTGCAGTACTGGAAAAAGTGAGAGCCATTTGTATTTGCAACAGATTATGAGGGCAGTTGTAAAGTCTTTTAATACTAGTCAGCTTCTTCAACTGATCTGATCTTTGAGATACAGATTCCATTATGGAGGTAGGAGAGTGCCTATAGCTTCTTTTCCAAATCTTGTTCTTAGCAGAAAGACAAAGAGGTTTATTTTATCTTTCATTTAAGTGAAATTGTTAAGCCTATTTGAGAAAAGCTACCTGGATTTCAATGTACTCAGATGAGGAAAAAAAGACTGCTTTGGTGGGCCAGGGAGGAAAGCTATCTAGATCAGTTAGGGCAAAATTACATGCTTATCTTCCATTCTTTCTGTGGTGTCTTCATCTCCCTATACTCCAGAAACTTGATCTTCTGAGTTAAGAGCAAAACAAAAGCATGAAGCTCAGATGCCACCAGGGCATAGTCCTTCTGGGACTCCCAGCTACTGATCTTTATCTCTCTTGGAAGCACTCCTTGGGATATTTTTATGAGATGTAAAAAAAATTTTCCTCAAGAAAAAAGAAAAAATCTAGAAAATAAAATGCAAAAGTAAATGCACCATTAACTTCTGACAGACTTGTCTGAAAACTAATTTTATCCATATGCAAAGATGTACAGAGGCATAAATGCTTTAAAATCTAATTCAAGTCTGGGAAATCCCTTTCAAAAAAAAATCAGGAAATCCAAACAGAAAGGTTAGTTACATTTGCATCTGTATTATTTTCTGCTCCCTCTCCTCTAAGTTTTGGTGCAAAATTTAATATAATCCTTGTCCCTTGGTCTGTGCTATAAAATAAGGGGTTTAAATTTCATCAAGTGTAATGCTAATTATGCCACTCAAGCAAGTAAAAACCCTGGAGAGAAATTTAAATTAGTTTGTTCACATTTAGATTCTCTTTAAAAAAAAAAAACTGTGAGAGATCTATAAGTGTTCTACAGTACAAGGCAATCAGACACAGGTTGTGGAGAATGGTTATGATAAAGACCTTAGATCTGGGAAATTTCTGTGTCTTGAGAGCCTTATTTTTCCATCTTAAAAGTCTATCTTTAACATTTGTCAAAACTACCTCTTTGAACAAACGTCAGCATAAATTAAGTAGAATAAGAAACAAATAAACACAACTCCCTTGGAAACACAGAAAAGATTGTGCATTGAACTGTTCTTTGAAAATAACTACTCTTTACAGTACATCCAGAAACCTGTCAGCCAGTGGTGTCCAGTTCTTACACAATGCATGAAGAGGAAAAATTTACAGTTTACAAATATAATCCAGAGCATGTTACCAATATTGTGGTATGTCAGAGTGCTTACTGAACTTTAGATTTGGCTCAAAGAAACATGTGATATACAAAAGGAGAAAGAAGCAAATAATGTAGCTGTATGTGCATAGAGAAGAGATAGAGCTGAATGAGAAGAAAAATAATACTGTGAAGTATTTTGCACTTCAATATACCTCATCTACATTTACATAGATAGAGCTATTTCTCCACTACACATGCACATGTGCCTGTGCAGAAAGGTTTTTTTTTTTTTCCCCCCCTGGTACACATGATTATACCAGCCTCTTTTCTAATAAAGCTGCACAGGTAGCAGCCAAATCATAAACGACATCTACAAACCACCAATAGCATGCATCTCATATTTAAAAAAAAAAAAAAATCACTGAGGAAAAAGAAGAAACTCTACCAACTTTCTTGGATTTCATACCTCAGCTGGCACATGAATCAGTCATTACGGCTTCCCTTTTTTCCCCTAGATCTTTCAGCTGATCAAGTCTTTAAGCAAGAAGACAAAAACACTCCATTAGTGATGTACTCCATTTTCCTAATGAAGTGTATATAAAGCTAAGAAATGGTGGGTAGTAAGTAAAGATAACTTGAAATATTAACTACCTTCAGCTGTACTGCCAGAGGAGGGGAGAATTATCTGCCTAGTGCCCCACCCCAACTCTACTAATTATAAGTTAGAATAAGGTGGGAGAGACCAGCCTCTACAAGATGAGTGTGGGATCTGTCATCTGTTCCAGAGATTAAAAAAGAAAAAAAAAAGAGAGACTCCTAGGGGGTAGTTTCAAATAAATTTGGTCACTGAAATTTGTCAACCTAAGGGAGTAAAGTATCATTTTTTCATAGAACATGTACGATATAGAGAATTGAAAGTTTCTTCCACACTCTCCTGAAAATATGTCTGCTCCCTGCTGCAGAATAATATATTTACAGGAAATAAGCAGCACCATGATTACATTAGACTTATAAATGATATGAACACTTATAATTTTATCAAAAAATCTCAAAAGCAAGGAAAAATCCTCATCTGCCATTCCTTATTACCTAACTTGATGTTTGGACCTTCTTTTCAAACACTAGTAGAAGAGAATGACTTGTTCATAAGTTCACAATCACTTACACAGAGAGTAGCTCCAAGTTACTTTTTCATTGGGAATTATTTTTTTAGTGGATTATGTATATTTTGAGGAGAAACCATTCATAAGAATATGATTACAAAATTATCTCATTTTTGTGCTCTTCTCTCTAATTATTATATTCATTATGCCTTCTTTCAAATTGTTTCATAAAGTCTTTAGGGAAAAGACCATTTTTCACATGACTGTAGAGAATTTACATTATTAGTCATATTTGGAACACATATTTTTATAATTTCATTTTTCCAGCATTTAATCACATTGTCCTGTTTGTAAAATAAGTGAAAAAAAACTTTACCAATTAAGTGAAATTAAGTGAAATTATCCCTTTTTTGTGTGGGAAAAGAATATGGTCTGAAAAGACTGGTCTAAAATCAAACACAAATTATTCATAAAAATACACGTCTTTTGTAAAACCATCATCGCATACCCTTTCCCTAGAGAATTTTCCTGGGCTATGAGCTTTAAAACAGGCACGATATTGGTGCCTACATGCCCTCTGGGGCCTCTCTGTAGGCCTTTATCCAACAGCTTTATCCAACCAGTAGATCAGGATGAATAAATTACTCAGAGATAAAGTTTGCTATTCACGAGTAATGCTGCTTGAGACATTCCCATCACTCATTTTAAGACAATGGTGAAGTATCCCCTCACTGGTGTTGGTACAACTATCATGGATATCACAGGAATTAGGGATATTAGGGATATAAGGGAAATGATCTTGCTTCAGAATAATCCAGCAGCAAATAAGGCATTTTTCAGCCCTTGATTCAGTTTAGCACATGGTCCCACAAAGAGCTGTGCCAGCAAAACTGAGAGGGAAGTGCCAACGACAGCGACAAAGTAGGGCAGTGGGTGCTTTGGTTCTTGTCCCATAGGGCATGGCCTTCTAGAATGAACTGAGCTTTTTAGAGACTTATTTTAACATTTGGACAGCACTCAAATTTCAGTGGGAGCAACCACTGTGCTTTTTTAAGCACCTGGAAGTAGCAGGCAAATGATGCAACACATTTTCCTGATAGATAGCCATAGACAAGATTAAATATTAGTCCATTCTGTTGGGAGCTCATCCAGTAAGTAAGCAGTAAAACCCTTTCCAACTCATGGGACTTATGCTAGATGTTTTATCCTATCATTTTATCATTTGTTTCATCACTATCCTGTTTCTTACTTCTAAGAGTTTCCATATCACAGTAGATCAACTGTATAACCAGTCCAAAGAAATTTGTATCAGGAGCTTCATATAAAAAGTACCATCATCATATGCTGTGCATTTCCAAAGCAATCAGGTATAGACGTAGAGCTTTGCATCTACAGAATTATTATCTTCCAGATTTTCAATGATCTTTGAATATACTGAATAACACATGCCACTACTGTGCCATGTGAAGTGAGAATAGGAAAAACAATCATCTACTCTATTTCATTCAGAATATCATTTCCTGTTAATCTTTTCACTGGAAATGCATGACACATGGAAAAAATTTACAAAGGTGAAAGGATTTCACACAGGGGAAACTTATCTTATCTCCACTGCTCTTCCAAACTTTGTACTAGATTCCAGGAAGTATTGATTTTTTATTTATTTTTACATTACTGGAAGAGATTCAACAGAGACTCATATTCTGAGCACTGAAAGAGGTGAAGGTCTTACATTATCTGGGAAAAGCTGGGAACGTACCAAGATTTCACAGTACTCGCTTATCACTTTCGTAAGACCAGGGCCAGATTTACAAACTTGGGGCCCTGTATGATATCATCATAGAGTAAGCAGTCAAGAAAGCTACTCAGGGCGAGGAAGTTATGCAACCTGTATTGAATATGTGATGATATGTTGCTGAGTGCTGTAAAGTTATTCTCTGTACTCCTGATAGCTTGAAGATGAGCAATTTTTAAAGGATAATACTGTTACAAATGCATAAGACAAAGGTTCCTAGGACTGAATTAGCTTATTGGCTTCATTGATTAATCGTTGAAATGCTGTGCACCAGTTAGGAATTGTTATTCAGTTCAAATGCAGCATGAATTTTATTTCTAAATAGGAAATAGGAAAGAAATAAATCTTCAGTATGTTCTATTCTACTTGAAGTACCTTGTTTTATTCTTTCATCTTCCTTTCTCCACTGCAGAGCCCTAGTGCACAGGAACAGATGGCACAAGAAACGCAATCTGAAGATCATTCTGTATCTCAGAGAGTTGTTTCTGAGCGTATGCTCCCCTCTATGCCCCCAAGATCCACAGAAGCTCAAGACAGAGACTTTTAGAACCAGAGTAATCTTTCCAAGGCATTTTAAATGTTCTCTATTAAAAGTGTGTTTATGTATTTAGCTTCAAAGCCCTTATAGTAGCACACTGCTCTTTATTTATTTCTAATGAACTGTAAATTTAAAAAATAAATGTACAACCCATAGTATTTATACCAGAGTGAACAGAGATGTGCAGAGGAAACCAGTGTCAATCAAAAAAAAAAAAAAAAAAAAGTCCCTTTCCTCTTCCTGGAGAAACAGACCATGAAAATCAAAGTGTCCAAACAACTTTTTTTTTCTGTTGTAAAGAATTATCATATAAAAGAAGGAAGTCAAAAATAAAAGAAAAAGCACATTCTGAAAGCTGACATGCTGAGAACTCAAGATACTACTAATCTAAAAGTTAGCACATTATAAGCACAGACATTATTTAATGCTATGTTACCATTTCTGATTATTTCCACAGATTGAGCCTATGAAGTAACATGCAATAGATTATAAAACAAACCAGTGCCTGAGCTAAGAGCAGAACCCAGAATTCTTCAGTTCTAGGCCCCTCTTTTTAACTAGTAGTTAGTAAAAGTATAATCATATTCATGCAACAGGACTGTGCAAATTACATCTCAGGCTAATTGTCTCATTTTTAAAAATATACTATAAATTAACATACTAAAATAGTGATCTTCAAATCCATCAGAGAAAATTAAAAGATCTTTCATTAAGTGAGTGCATCTCTGTTTTCTAGTCTTCATTTTATGTTTTTTTTCCTACAATTTGCAACTGGATGCATGAAATTCTTACAATACCTCAAAAAAAGGTCCTTCTCCTTTAAAGTATAGAACTTGTAAAATAAAATGCTCTTACTTCCATATACAAATTTTCTTTTTTTTTTTTTCCCTGTCGGGGAAGACATCCATACATATCCCAGTTGTAATCTTCATATCTACCATATTGAATCCTCTTCTCCCACGAAATAGGCTGAAGAATCTAGCTGAGAAGGAAGCACACTTTTTGAACGCCATCAGCACTGTCTGAACTCTCAATTTTTCATTTTGCTTTCTTTACAATTCATTTATGATTTTACTTACGACTCTGTGCTAGTGAAAATGATGATTTGCTAACAGGATTAATGCTCTTCCAGCAATAGCACTTACCATAAGAAGATGAAAGATCGTTCTGATACTTTGGATACTTTGGCTGTATGACAGTCCTGAACACAAAAGATGTAAGTTCAATTTTCAGCTCTACAGCAAACATCTCATACACCATAAAGTAAAATATTACAACGGTTGGGGCATCCGTCCTGCTTTGGTGAAATATAGGTATTATTTTCTTGCCATCATGTAGAGCCACCTCAAGTGGCTTGGCCACCAGAAATGCATGTTCTTCCTTTGCACCCACTCTTTCTCATTTTATTATTTTGTTCGGTTCTATAGCCACCATCCCTACCATATGTTTGCTTGCATAGCTTGGAATGATCATTGTTTATTGGATTCTCAGTAAAAAAAAAACACATATAAAGAAAGAACAGAACAAAGGCCAGCATGACTGAAAAAAAGGGTAATGTCAGCCACTAAAGCAAGAAAACATGCTTCAAGAAACTCAATTTCAAGCACGTTAAATGAAAAAGTTAAGACAAAAAAAAAGAACATGAGAAGAAACTTGCAAAGGACATAAAAAGCTAACAGCAAGCCATCAGCAACTGCTATTCATTCCAAAGTTCTAAGGATATTCAAGATGAAATAGGAAAGCATTAATTGTGGTACACCACTGCTTGCATAAAATTGCTTTGGTATTAAAAGATGGCCAACACAATGTCAAATTTTCTTCAGAAATTCCAGAGAGGCAAGGCAAATCATAATCAATGAGTTGCACAATACTATGGGTATGTTAGTAGAAGTTATTTGAAAAAATAAAACTACAGCACATATGGATAAATACGAATATGGAAAAAGACAACATAATTGGTATTATTTGGGACTTTTTTTAGGAATAGTTGTGCCTCACAAATTTAACAATTTTTTTTTGAAGGAGCAATTATGAATATAGACACAAAATATCCTTTTGATACAGTCTGCTTTCATTTCCAAAAAGCTTTCAATAGTGTTCTTCACTCTTAAATAAACTAAATAACATGCTATAAGAGGAAAGATCCTTCCATGGATGAAGAACTGTTTAGAAGATCAGGAACAGAGCCTAGGAATAAAAACCTGGGAGAGTCCCATTGGGTTCTGCGCTGAGACCTGATGTCTTCAACATATTCATAAATGAATTAAAGGGGAAAGAATAGTGAGGTAACAAAGTATGATGATGACAATAAGTTAGTCAAGGCAGTACAGGAGAGAGTTTCAGAAAAGCTTCATTATAACAAATGAGTTGACAAAGACACTGTAGACGAAATTAGCTTAAATAAATGCACATAGGGAAAAGCAACCTGACCTTTATATATGAACTTTGGCTCTGGATTTACCATTATAAGGTAATGCAGGATGTACATCTTGAGAATTTAGTAAGCGGAACATAATCTCAATACTTTAAAACAGTCAAAAAAACATGTAGAATAGTAGGAATTACAGGCACAGGATTATGTCTGTCTCTGT